>JANZLF010000007.1:8453375-8468207 GCA_026546835.1 Erythroxylum foetidum | reverse complement strand
TGGCGGTCTTTCCTGGGTATTACCGAATCGGTTCACTTCACTAGTTGTTTACCTTAGAGGGAAAAATACCCGATTTTTCCAACATTACCTACGCCAACTCATTGGTTATAAAATGCTTATAACTTAGAAGATAAGTTTCATATTCTCCGATTGAAAATATGAATCGATGGAAAACTGTGTTAAAAGAAGAAAGTGTAGAAGAGCAATGAGCATTTTGGAGATACGATAAAGAGAAAAGCAAAATAAGAAAGACTCTGAACTAAAGAAGCAAAATTGTCTGATAAAACAAATTGAGTTGAAACTTAATGGATTGGGAAGCACATAAGATATAGAAAGCTGTCTCGAGCAACAACTTAGCCTCGTGGCCAGTCCTTTCCCCCTAATATTATAAGCCTTGGATACAAATTCTAATTTAAGATGTCAGAAAGTTAAATTACATTGAAACCAAAGACACTTGAGAATGATATTACTTTTTTTTTCGGTAGGATAAAATGAGTAGTGTTCACAAAAGCAGCACACTATCTAACATAAGAGACCCCTATTAAGTCATGATCAAGCCATCTATAAACACTAAGAGGGGCTTGTCTCAAAACATGAAAACCAGGAAAAAAATCAAAAGCAAAGTGGGATAGGGAGTCGGCAGCAAAATTCCCTTCTCTATCTTGCCATTATGTTTTGTAGTTGTAAGTTCAAATACATAAATTTTAAAATTCAACTAACAAACACAAGATCAAGAAAGAAAGTTATAAAATAAATAAATAAATAATAGAAGAAATTTTGATTAGATTAATAACAAAAATAAAGTGTTCTTTATATCCTAGTCCTTAGTAATGACGTCAAAAACCTGATTGTATATTTTTCAAATGTACTAAAGATCAACTAGGTAAGTACACCCATCATTCTTATAGAATACAAATCTTGATTCCACAAAGACTATAAGAACTAGCAGTAGCCATATTTATGTTATCTAGTTCAACAAATTAATGTTGATTTAAAGGAAAAGATTACAGAAACTGAAATAACTAATGTAAGAAAAACAAAGCAATGAAAAGGAATGGAATAACTAAATGATAATTAAGATCAAGATGTAGAATCCGTCTAAAACAATTTTTCACCTAAATTTATTTTGATTAAGTTAATAACCTTAGTGTTTTGGACCAGTAGAAATTCCAAAGTAACAATCATATTCTTTGTCAAGAAGCAGAACCTCTATCCTTAAGTTGATTGATTGAAATATCTTTCTAATCAAAATCCGTAAGAATGAATTAACTTTCTATATAAATTCTTATGATAGATTCAAACCTAACCAGAAAGAAATATGTGATCCTATCTCTAGGATTCTAAGTAACTCTTATTATTCATGGCACAATCTATTCACACATATGATTTCTCAATCCCCTTATATGAAATCTAAAATTGAACAAAAATGTTGGCAAGCTTCAATTCTCAATAGAATATTGGTGTTCTTTACTTATATGTTAATAGAATTTCCTTCTTTTCTCTTTTAGTTGCTCCATTCTTATTTCAAGATTCTCCAATTTGTCTCCTTAATAATGTCTTTCCATCTTATTCTTAATTGAAAGAAGAGTATAATGTTAGTTTTACTTCACCGTTGAAGGAATAGCATCATTAAGCTTGCCTTGATCCTTCAAAAAAGACAAGTTGTAGGATCTTCTCTTCACACATTAAAGATAAGTGATAATAGATTGAAATTCTTGAGAGGAGGTTGGGGAGTAGACGTAGGTTAAAGAGAACCAAACCATTATCAATTGTTTGTACAATCTCTTACCCATACTATTTTAATTACTTGGTTATTATCCTTTACGGATGATACAAAACCATTTCGGATGGATCGAAAGATCTTTTGTATCTTAAACTTACAGGCTTTACTATTGATCATAACAAATTAAGGTGTAATTAACTTTGGCATCAATACCAGCATACAGACTTTGGAATTTCATGTTTCTGTTTATTCAATACAACTGTAAACACCTTAATAATCGGGAGCATTATAAACACACAGAATTCGGCAAGTTAGTTCTCCGCAATCCTGGCCTGTTCTTGAAGAGTCTCGTAAAGGGTCTCCACAAGATTGAGCAAGAAACCATCCGATCCATGTTTTGCCAACAATGAAACAGCTACAGGAAAATTATCATGCATCCCTAGTGGTATAGATACCTGTACAAAAATACAATAGTCAGAAAAAGCAACAGTTTAAAGCATATGTCAATGAAGGTAAAAGTCTCCACAATAAAAGAGAGCAAGAGGACCTGGCAGAATCCTGATACCCCTGCAATGGACAACAAACTAAAAGCCTTGGCACGGAAAACTTCCAGTGTGCTCGGATCTGTTTGTAACTTTGGTGGAGGCCCTGGGACAGTAGGGATAGCAAGAACACCAGAAGCCTGCAAAGAAATCGCTTCGACATTATTTAAGTTACGAATTAAGTGAATGAAGCCTGCAAAGAAATCGCTTCGGCATTATTTAAGTTACGAATTAAGCGAATGCATCAGAGATAACACCTGTGACTGCTAAGATTTTAGATATTAATAGATTTTGAATCTGTAACAGTCCAGAATATAGAGCTTATGTCAGAATCACACAGGTCCGTTGTAAGTTGAGGGCAAGTGAATGAATTCATGTCTTCAGCAAGAACAAGCTTTATCAGGGTGAAGATTATCTATTCTCTTAATGAAGTGTTTTCTTCAGGGCGGGAGAGCATCTTTGCATCAACCAAAACTAAAAAAGTTCCAAGTTTGTTGGTTGTCATGGCAAAATAAGTTTTTTACTTACAAGAATGTTAAGTCTATATCAAAACATAATGCCATAAAACACACAAATAATTTGCAACCTACTACAATATTGTCTTGGGTATCATCTTTGCTAGATTTTTTTTTTTTAATTTAGAGCATTGAGAGAGAGAGAGATAAAATACCCCAAGAAGATCTGTTAGAGCATCACGTAACTCTGACTTAACAGTGTGACAAATATCATTGTCTTCCCCTGTTGTTGTAACAGCTTCCCACACTCGTACAGATATTCCCGGACCCAAATCAGGTTTGACTCTAGTGACCCACTCCCCATGGTTAACTTTGAATTCGTACCTAAAGTTCAAATTGTTCAGAAGTCAGTAACTTTAAGCATCAGCCTTTCCATTTGACACCACAGCCAAGATCCTCAATATCAATCAACTTAAGAAATCTTCCCAACCTTTGAAGTGATCGCATGGCAGTTGAGAGGGCTGCCAAGGATGGAATATTGTGTTGTTGACCCTTCAATTCTTTGCTCATGAAATGATTCAAACTAGGAACCCTATCCTCGACATAGTCTCCAAGATTTATGTGCTTCACAATGTCATCTGTATCATAAAATACATCCCACTCAAGGAATGGTGCGGATAGAAATCACAAGCAAGTGATACTAAAATGCATTTGAGGGATGAAATAAAGAATTTAACACTCTGCCGGATATTGCGTTTCTTCTTAGCTAAGATTAAATTACATTGTTCGCAGAGAAGATTGAACAAATGACCACAATAAGGTTGATGCAATTATTCACTAATCAGTCTACTCTGAGGGCCTTAAATAATTTGAAGTCAAACTGATGTTTCCAGCCTTCTACAATTCTAACTTCAAAATTTTAACAGTGACAGAAGTAACCTACCTCCAATTAACTTCTTCACTGATTTGACAAGAACTTGACTACATCCATCGTCAGGAATGCTTGAAAGCTGGAAACAATCTTCTGCAATAATTATCTGACTTGGTTGGAGAGGACTCACATCAGGCACCGGAAGTAGAGTTTGACCAACTCGATTGAAAATCACAGGATCTCTAGCAAACCATCCTGCAAGAGAATTTGCCCCAGGAAAATAAATAGTTGAGTAAAATGGAAACTGAAAGTCCCAACTCTTGTGCGACCACTGTTTATAAATTACTTAAGAACATAAAAATTTATCTGCAAAACGTTGTTGAAAATCTCAAACACATGAAAAGTATTAGTTTGCTATATCATTTTCAGAGCATGGCACCAAGTTGATGTTATTTTCATGTTTTGTTCTCAATATCATAGAATGCTACTAGCTAACTATATAAATGCTTAATGAATTAAGATGGTAAAACATACAAAAATTTGCATTGCATTTCAGGGGTAAGATAACATTTAACAGTTGAATAACAAATTGGTTTAAAGGTCTCTTTATCTGCGTCAACATTTCGTATCAATGCCACCAATCATTTATTTCCAGTTCCATACCTACAGTGTCAAAACTCTGTGCCATGGGAATTACTCCTACAGTTGAGATTGCACCATGTGAAGGTCGAAATCCGAGAATTCCGCAATATGATGCAGGAACTCTAACACTTCCTCCAGTATCAGTTCCTGCGGTATAGAGGACATTTTGCTTCTAATGTTCTATTATAGATCAACAATATTAAGAACATCTCAAACAGAATGTTTACCCAAGGAGAAATCTACTAGTGCTGCCCCTACTGCAACAGCAGACCCACTGGAAGATCCTCCGGGAACATATTCTGGAGCACATGGATTTCTAGGCGTGCCATAATGTTTATTTTCTCCATTGATGCTGCCACAATTATCAATAGTTGAGTTGTCAAGAAAATTGAATGAACAAGGATGTTGAATAAGCATTTTACCATGCATCGATGAAATAGTTGGTGACATGGCTCCCATTTGGTATGGAATCAGATTTTTCATAAGATTGAAATTCTTAAAGCGCATAATTCTGACCATTAAAAATATTCAAACTGTTTCTTCCTCCTGTTGTCCATATACATGTCAAAAGAATTCAGCAAAATTGCTATACCCATCTAAATGTAGGGTACTATTGCAATAGCCCTTTGCACGTACATTGCAGCACATGGATCTCCAACTTTTAGAATTTCTGGGCGTGGAATTTTGTTTATTGTAGCTAACAGTTTCAGAAATGAGCATAACTTGTAGTAATGGACGTAATGACTCTTTAAAACTTTGATAAGCATAAACAAAGCAAGCTTTAAATGAAACAACCTCAAGGTTACATTGAGAAAATCTTCATATATATTCAGTACAGTCCTTGTTTCGCATCACTTTGAAAGCATTATGACTTTAAAATGTGAATAGGAAAAGATTTCAGAGGTTTTTGGGTTCTCACCTGTATGCCATTTCATCCATGATAGTCTTACCAATACATGTCGCACCTCCTCTCAAGACATCCAGAACAGATGGAGCAGTTGATGTAGCAGCTCGATGAGTCCTTGCCCAATCAGGATTACCAAATCCAGTAACATAACCGTCCACGTCAAATCTATTACGTTAATCTCTCAAAATAACTTAACCAAACCAAAGGAGATGTAGAAGTCCTAGATTAAACATAAGCACACAGAAAACAACAAATTCCCACAATTTAAAAAAGAAAAAATAAAAAAAGATTGGAGCGTCATGAGTCAAACCGGTAAGAGAATTTTAAAGAGCAAAATAGAGATTTGAGAGAGAGTAGAAGAAGCTAAATTCTATTAATTCTCAAACGGTAGTTACAACTGTTGCTGGCCACTAATGACACATCCCTCTTTTTACAGCTAATGTTACAGGTCTTATGGAAAAACCAACCCCAAAAGACCTGGACGAACATTGCTATACCGTTATCATCACCCACGTACTCACGAGCTGGCTATGCGCTAGTCTTTTTCTAACCCTAGGCGAATACTGCAATGCGGGCATCATCACCCGTGGGTGTGGGATGAGGATTTCAAGGAGTGGTGTTAGCTCTGATACCAATTGTAACATCGCTATACCGGTATCACCACCCACGTACTCACGAGCTAGATGTGCGCTAGACCTTTTCTAGCCCTAGGCGAACACTGCAATGCTAGCATCACCACCCGTGGGGGCGTGGTACGAGGATTGAAAGAGTGGTGTTAGCTCTAATACCAATAGCTGGCTATGTGCTAGACCTTTTCTAGCCATGGGCGAACACTGCAATGCCGACATCACCACTCGTGGGCGTGGTACCACTCCAAGTCCTCGTACCACACCCACGGGTGGTGATGACAGCATTTCAGTGTTCGCCCAGGGCTAGAAAAGGTCTAACGCACAGCCAGCTCGTGAGTACGTAAGTGATGATACCGGTATAGCAATGTTCACTTGAGCTAGAAAAGATCTAGCGCATAGCCAACCCGCCGGTGCTTGAGTTGCGAAGCGTAGTGGGATGTTACAGTTTAATTGTCCCAAATCGGTAATAAAAGAGACTGATGTGGGATTTATAGGTTTATGGATTCTCCCACCCTTCAAACTAGCTTTTGGGATTGGTTCTCCAAATAAGGCCTGTAACAGCTAAAAAAAGTCGACACACTAAAAACTCCCCGTTTTCTTTACCTAACATCTCATCTAATTTTTCTTCTATCAATTGCCACAAGGTTGACTGTCGGGTAACACTGCTGAAGCTCATACAGAAATTTCAATGCAGCATCTTCTTCGTCACTATCACTATCACTTCCCTATCCCTCAAAGATTGGTCAATAGGTAATAACCATGAATCAGCAATTAAATATTGAGTATGTAAATAAGGAGCATACCCACACACAGAGGCACTTGGAATGGAACACCATTCCGCTAATGGTAACCACTTATATCACCCACCACACAACGCAAGTAAGTCTCCAGTGTACGATTAACAACCTCCATTTGACCATCTCAATCAACAGTTGACATATAAAGCGACACTCTTTAAGGGAAAAAGAGTTTCTACTAAACTAAAAATGGGATCCTAATCCTTACTATACGTTTAGGCATACCATACAATTTATATACATGAGCTAGGAATAGTTCAGGGGTCTTAACTATTGTATAAGGATGTGATACCAGCACAAAAAGTGCAACAATAAAAAACAATTGAATCACCCTTTGATTTCAGTAATTCATCACTAAAATCAATGCTAATCTTAGTCAAGAATTGTTTTGGAACAAATAAGGTTTCCGCAATCCAACGCTTGCTTCCCTTTCATACTTATTTCTCTAGCACACCTCCCAACTTCTGTGTTACAAGTCTTACGAGATAGGCCAATTCCAAAAGCTATCTTAAAGGGTGCGAGAGCCCATAAGCCTGTAAACCCCACATCAACTCCTCTTATTACCAATGTGTGACAATTAGAACACAACATTCTACCACGCTCCGCAGTCCAAGCACCTGCAAGCTAGCTGTGTGCTAGACATTTTCTAGCCCCAGGCGAACACTGCAATGCTGGCGTCACCACCCGTGGCCCCAAGACTCAAAGGACAGGTGTTGGCTTTGATACCAATTATTACAAGTCTTATGAGAGAGCTAAACCCCAAAAGCTAGCTTGAAGGGTGAGAAAGCCCATAAGCCTATAAACCCCACATCAGCCCCACATTCTAATGTATTTCCTGACGTTTGTCTGCATTTTCCTCCAAAAAAAATAGAATTGAAATATCTTGTAAATCACTAAGAACCTTGAGTGCTCGCCCATAGTACTGTTATGGAAGAAGGAAAAGACATTAGATCCCAAAGTGGGCACATTACAAATTACCAACCTAACCGTCCATAATAAGTCATGAGACCGTTCAATTTACCATCCTTCAATTGAGTCATTAGTGCTTGCATTCCCTGATCAGCTCCCCAAGTACTCCTAATTTCTGCTAATGAATCAATCTGAACGTTTGAAATCATCATAACGTAAAGCTCACCACACTATCCACACTTCACAATCCATTAGCTTCAGTATTTTCCACTCGTTTTGGAAATCATCATAACGAAAAGCTCACCACCATCCACGCTTGATGCATCAACTTCAGTATTTTCCACTTGTTTTTGTATTTGCTTGACAATGCATCAGCTCCAGTATTTTCCACTCGTTTTTCTATTTGCTTAACAATACATCAGCTTCAATATTTTCCACTTGTTTTTGAATTTGATTGCAAAGTCAAATCCTAACAACTTGGGTAACATAAGTTTGCTAAAAAGGAGTTGTGACATTTAGCTCCAAAAATACTTTTCAGGACTTCAGTGATCCGTTTACACAATAAAATGCCTTCCTATGAGGTGACGGGAACCAGTATAATAAGAGCTAACAGTTCTTTCTCATAAATAGACAAGTTAAGTGTCCACTGGAAAGAGATCTTGACAAATACTATCAAATGGTTTGTTGCATCAAAATAGCCCCAAGTCCACTCAAAACACATCAGCTTCAATGATAAACTCCTGATCAAAATTAGGTGAAGCAAAGACTGGAGAAGAAGTTAGTGCTTCCTTTAATACGACAAATGTACATTCAGCTGCCGTGTTCCAAAGAAAGGCATTCTTCTTGAGAAGAGAAGCCAAGGGGTTACTAAGTTTTCCATATCCCTTGACAAAACGTCAATAATATCCTGTTAACCCCAAGAAACCTCTTAGCTATTTCAAATTGATTTGATAGAAATTGGTCACTGCCTAATAGCAACAATCTTCTTTGGACCCGTAGAAACACCTACGACAGTAATGTCCCAAGTATTCCACCTACCGAGCTCCAAAAGAGCACTTAGTGAGCTTGACATATAAGAATGGCTCCCACAAAATCTACAATACTTTCTACAAAAGCTCCAAATGCAATTCATGCAATTTGTTGTAAACTAAAGTAACGTCAAAAACACGAAACTACATTTCCTCAAGAATGGCTTGAAGATAGAATTCATCAAACTTTAAAATGTAAAAGGGGCATTAGTTAACCCAAAAGGTATCACCAAGAATTTATAGTGGCCCTTATTTGTTCTAAAAATTGTTTAATGTACAACAAAATCCCGAATCCAAATCTGATGATAACCAACTCTTAAATCTAATTTAGAAAAAATAGCTAGATCCATTCAATTCATCTAACAATTCTTCTATCAAGTGTATTGGAAACTTTACCTTCACAGTTTGTCTATAATACTTCTATTTGTTCTACACCAATTTGGTATCAAAGTTTTGGTTCAAAAGAGTGACACATAGCAAAAGAGCATATAAATGAATATTCAACGACCAAGAATAAGATGAAATACTTTTGAGAATTATGGAAAGATTGGACATTAATGACCCTCAATCACAAGGGGCTCCAAGAACTAGTCAAAAAAACAACATCAGCCAACAAACTACATTGGATGTTAAGGGTAGAAAAAGTGAAATCCAACTGAAACTAATCAACAACAAGTGGAGTTAGGAATCAACACCTACCAAGAGATCCAAGACAAAGAAATCATCCTAGAACACATGAAGAGCGCAGGCCACGATAGAGTTGAAACACACAACGAGCTCAATGATATTACTAAGAAAATTCGTGTTGAAGCCCTTAATTTTGCAAAATAGATGGATCCACACCTGTTCTTAAGACTGGACAGCAACAATAAAAGATTTCTTTGACTGATAACATATGTCAGAAAATCAAAATGTTCAATTAGCAAATGTGAACCTAGTTAGACACGCTAAAATCCAGTGGAGATCAATAAAGGATAGACTTCGAAAAACACGTCAACCACCAATTGTTGATTGGGAAGAGATGTAGCTAAGTTATCAGAAAAATACTTACCATTTCACTATCAAGAAGATCTCCAAGGTCAACTCACAACCTTTAAACAAGAGATTATGTCCGTAACTGAGTACACAGAAATATTTGATAAACTTTCTCTACAATGTGAAGATATGAAGTCTGAACGACAACTTTTATCTCACTAAAACAATGGCTTAAGAGCAGACATTTGCAAGGAGCTGATAATGCAAAGGATTTCTAACCTTAAACATGCATATCATTTGGCTTTAAAAGCAAAACAATACTTAAGACATTAAGTAGCTAAAAAGTTTCGAAGCCAAGTCGAGGATTTTGGCGAACTACAACAGTGCACAATATTTGGCCAACACCTAATACATCAAAATTTGCACAACAGAACAAGTACAAAACTTTTAAGGAATTGAAACAAAAGGTAAAGTCATAGTTAAGAATAGGATGCAAGGAGACAACAGTGACAAGAATTGCTAGAAGTGTCCTGAAATTCCACTGGTATGCCTTGCATTGACAATGTCATTCCCAATCCCTGTTATGAACATTAATGGTGATTCAATCCATTGCACTTGCCCACAGTTTGGTAAAAAAAAGACAAGTTGCTTGAATTCCCTTTAACAACTTTTCAACTTGCTTAGAAGAAGTTGTAGTTATGCCCCCTTCACATCCATTGTGTAATTCCATTTGCTTCCTTTTCCACTCAACCTCATTATGTCTTTTTTTTAGTAATTACACGTCACATCATATGATGAAGAGAGCCACTATATACCCAACACTATATCACTACCTCTCGACTACTAACCACACGTGTCCCTAACTTTACAGCTAGAGCTAAACGAAGTCGTCCCACTAAAACTCCCCATTTTCTTCCGCTAACAACATCCCAGTTTTTTTTTTTTCCCCTCCTATCACATACTATCCACTGGTTAGCAAGACAGGCAAGAGAGAGAAACAGAGAGAGAACGAGACGCACAAAAATAGAATAGACGTGTACATACGCCCCAGATGAACCTTGATGACACCCATTTGTAAAGATGGACGTAGAAGCTTACATATGTTGGAAAGCCAGCATCTTTGTCAAAGGTATCGAAAACAAATAACTATAAACCGAAACAAAAAGAAAGAAAAGTATTGTGGGACTCACATGTCTTTAACTGCAAAGGTGAAGCCACGTAATGGAAGATCATGAGCTGAAGAACTTGGCCTTAGCAAAAAGTTTTCCATGAAAGCTCCATAATTTGAGTCCACTGCCATGGCTGGTATCTTCTTCTTAGGAGGTTCTAAACAGTAAAAAAAAGTGGGGGGAAAAGAAGATGGAACTGGGGAAGTCTTGGTTGTTTTGGCAACTTCAATCAGCCACCAAGCTTCTCTTGGGTAGCACACCACTGCCCGCAAGAATGCGAAGCAGTTTTTGTTTTACATTTTGCCGATGGATAAGAAGGTAAATGAAGTGACCAAAGTACCCTTCCGTTGTTTTTTTTTTTTTTGAAAAGAAAAATGGATTAATAAGAAAAGAATAATACATGGTATAGTCCAAGAAAATCAAAGGAGATAACTAACACAATAAAGCAAGGAAATAAGAACATTACAACAACCGAACACCAAAGGTTAAGAGAAGAGAGTTTTAGCGATAGGTGCTCCTTAGGAATCACAACCGAAGCTAGGCAAAAGACCCGAGAAGAAATCCTAGACCCTTAATGTTGCCCAAATACTGGGGCGGCAATGGTGAGATAAATTCATAGTCAACAGAATCTCACGAATTTCTTCCATTAATATGGATATCAGAGCATCTTTAGTGGAAGTTTGAGTCTTGAAGCGTCGAAGGTTCCTCTCCCGCCATAGCCTATAGATACATACTCCCAATACAATAAGGCGTAATGGTTGCTGTGCTGAAAGATCATCTGTTATCTCTGAGATAGTGGTACCTGGAGCTCTGCAATTGCATAAGGCACTAATATGGTTCCAAATCGAGTTGTTAAAATCACATGCAAAGAAGAGATGATCACATGATTCAAGATGAGAGGAGCACATCGGGCAATTTCGGTCGGTTTGAATACATGAAAGGCGATCAGTTGTTGGGTTTCTCACTTGAAACTTTTGTGCCCGGCAACCCTTAAGAGCCGACAAGTCACGTCGCGGTTGGTTTGACCATTTAAAAAATATTAATCATCATCGTCATCTTCCCGAGTCTCACATAAAAACAAGTTAACCCAACAAGGTATGCTTTATAATTATAAATATTTCATAATTTTTTAATTATGCTAATAATGTTATAATGATA
Source organism: Erythroxylum foetidum (assembly GCA_026546835.1). Taxonomy (NCBI): domain Eukaryota; kingdom Viridiplantae; phylum Streptophyta; class Magnoliopsida; order Malpighiales; family Erythroxylaceae; genus Erythroxylum; species Erythroxylum foetidum. The sequence goes on along the minus strand of JANZLF010000007.1, from coordinate 8,456,402 downwards.
TTATAGATAATTCAAACTAAAATTAAGCATAACTAAAAATCATGCATAAATAATCATACATTTTTTTACAATGAAGTAAGTTTTTTAATTACAAAATTTAAGAGTAGTTTTTATTAATGAAATAAGTTTTCTGGTTACAAAATAAAAAACTATTATGGTGACAATTTTTAAGAATGTTCTATGTTTTTTTATTAAAGTTTAGAACTTAAATTTTGTAAAATTAAATATCTATTTATTATCTTATAAATTCGTTTTTTTAATCATATCATCATAAGTTATTTTACACTTAATCAGTTGTCTTTAGTGATGTCAATGGGTTGGATCGGGTTGAGTCGCTCCAACTCAAGGGTTGGGTAGCCGGTGACAAGGCCCAACCCAACCTTATATATTTTTAAAATTTAAAAAATGACAAGTCAGGTTAAAATTGACATTTCCAGTTGTCTTATTACGACCATATGATTCTATACTAGGTCTCAATTTATTCATCCTGAAATTTTTATTATCTAATCTTTTTTATAGGAAGAAGAACAAATTTGGCCTTAGTTTTTTTTACTAATATTTATCTTGTTATCTAAATCTAACAACAAAATGGTACTTGATTCATTTAAATCATGAAAAAAAAATCAATTCATTAGTGTGTTTATACAACAAATATCATAGTAATATTATGAAAATTATGTTATTATAAAAAGAATCATATTGCTAACATAATACAAATAAAAAGTATATAAAAAGTCAAAACAAATTATCAATGATAGCTAGAGTGTTGAGAGTTGGACATTGAAGTCGAGCAAACAAGCAAAGACAACCTTATAGGATTTTCTTTGTTAACTTACATAAGAACATACAAGTAAATAATTATATCTTCAATTGTAAAAAATCAAACCAATCACATGAAAAAAAAAAATTCAGAAGCAATGATTAAAGATAAAAATCATGTAATATAGGAGGGGATAGTTAATCATGAATAGTTTGCACCACTTTATGTACATGTAGAAATATTGTTATGTAAATTATACCTAATTATATAACAATTACATTAAATGAATATTAAAATTGTCATAATTAACAATTTAAATATTAAATATACCTTCATCACAAATACTTTTTTGAAGAAATTTTCAGTTGAAAGATTAGTCTCCATACTAGTATATGTGTTAATACGACAAGATAATATATGATAATATAATATATAAATTTGAAGAAAACTGATATATCATAAAGGAAATAATTTATTCTCAATATCTTCAATATTTAACTAACTTCAGGCACACATAAGATCTTTCATAGTATTAGGATGAAGTCGAGCAAGATAAGGAATAATTATTCGACTACCAGTATTAAAAGTAGACTTCGAAGCAACAGTAGATGTTGAAATTGCTAAGAGATCCTATGTAATTATTGCTTGCATGATCAGATAAGTAATTCCATATGCCTTCCACCATAGCAATACATTGAACCCTATATTTTCAACTTTAGTCACAACATCTGCCTCTAAATTATTATCTAACTCCATCTTATTGTAGTTGTACAAAGTTTTATCCTTTTTTTAATTTTTGCAAATGTGGGTTTTACACTGGTCTTAGATGAGGATGAACCTGAACCTGAACATGAACTTAAAGTTGGAGTTGAACTACTGAGATCCTAATTTTTGTTTGATATTAGTTGACAATCAGTAAACAAATCATATCAAAATTGTTTAATGACATTAACATGCTCTTGAGCTCAGTCATCATACAACATTTCATAATAAAAATAAACCTCCTCCATCTTGTATCTCTGGTTCAACACAAAAAATAATTGTCATAGTTTGTCCAATCATATACTAGATAGAATTGAGCTTCTCCATCATCTACTTTAACATGACCAGAATTACCTTATGAGAGTCAAATATCCAATCAAATATAATTTCTTGATCTCACATATACTACTAAAACAACTGTGCCAAACTGGATATTTTGTTCCTAAGAACAACTCAATAGCATTATAAATATTTTTTAAATTCGCACAAAGTGTTTTAGCCAACTCTCATTACTCTTCTATTAATCGAGAATCTATTTGTGTTAGCCTACTAAACATTTCAACATATTTGGTTATTGTCTCCAACATCTTGAATGTTGAATCCCATCAAGTAGGACAATCTAAAACCAAATTCTTCGTGCAACAAATGTGTAGTTATCATATTGTTTGTTAAAAAATCTCTACTTTTTTAAGTGTTGCAATCTAATACACTTTATTATTTTTGATTGACTCTACCACACTCTAATAAATCACATCTATCTCATCCTTCACAACAAATTGACATATGCACACAACAACACATGAAATAACCTCCCACTAACAGACAAGCTCTCAACCAATTACCTACTCTTAAACTCCGCGATCATCGCATTATTCCTTCTATAGTTATTAAGAGTTATAATGGATAACTTGGTATTAATATTTTAATCTATTAAACAATCCACTAACACAGTTGTCAACCTTTCACTTATATATGATGTCGACATATATATAAACCTACCATTTCAAAATATAAACAAATATCAAGTATAACATAATCAACAAGTAAATGATAACAATATTTAAAGAATATAATTTACCTTAGTAGTTGATGGCATAAAGTCAGTTCATTATCAATATAGTGTGACGTCACTACCTAACCCTTCTTTTAGTTACCAGTTGCTCTATTAATACTCTACAATCTCTTTAATATTTCTTTCTTTTAATCCTCATGTATCTTCAAAATATCTTTCTTTAAGGTATTCTGTGTTAATATCTTGAATATAGGTTAGAGTAATGTCACAACCACTTAAACTTTTTGCTATTGTTAGCCCCAAAATTTTTTTTAAAATTAAGCATGATTAGATTAATTAAGTTAAGTTAGCATAAATTTAATTGAGATTAATTAATGTGTGATAGTATTAAAGAGTTAGGTGGTGAGTTAATGAAATTAAATGTGTTAGTTGGGCCTTAATGAGGTAGGAAAGAAAAGAGATAAGATGGGCTTAAAGGATTATGGGCTTGAGT
>JANZLF010000007.1:8437641-8453275 GCA_026546835.1 Erythroxylum foetidum | reverse complement strand
GTATGCATTCGCCTCGAAGGTGGAGTTCAGTTAAGAATCCTGCAAGGTTATAAGCAAAAGATTAAGTGTAAGTCATATGGAAGTTGGGTCTCGGAAACGGGATCCAACTGTTGGGGTCCGTTCTCAGGGCCGGGGTCCAACAGCTATCTACAGTGGAAAAATGGTTGTTCATCATCAATAATCATATTAGTTAGTAAAAATTTTGATTTATTATTGTCATAAGTTGTGTAAGTCATTTAACTTTCTCCTCTCATTAGGTTAGGGGTAAAAAAAATGTTCAAACTCCTAATACAATATTCTTTTTATTACAGGAATACATATGTCTCTTTAAATCTTGTTATAATATTTAAACTTGGTTTTTCTAAATTGTCCCTTGATTTAGTCTGATTGAATTGATCCCAAATATTAACCTAATTAATTTCTTCACTTGGTATCATATTAGAACTCTTCACTTGTATACTATCCAGTACTAGATAAGAACTCGCCTTAAAGGAATATGTTCAACCATTTAAAACAATCATGATATAGGAGTATATAAGTTATTCATGGATTTTACATGGATACATATACTTTAATGAACATTTAACGTAAAAGTATATAAGATAATAAAAGCATAATTAATCATAATCATATATAGTGTGTTCGAATCACAATTTCACAACAATACTTGATAACTTTTGTTACCATGAGACAAAGAAAACAAACATCAAACAGCTAACTTGAACAATATATTCATACCAGAAGACTCTATAGAGTGCAACATTTACATTTCTTTTAAATATCAAGTTCACTCTTATGTCTATATTTCTCTTCTCTTCCTAGCATATTCTTTAATCCATAATGAAATATTATTGTCTTATATGCTAGAATGTGCATAGAAAGATGATTGATCTTTTCTATTTAGGTTAGTTTAGAGCTAATGTTCATATTATGTTTGGTTACTGTGATAGAGGACTTGAAGAAAGAGAAGGTGATATTGATTGAAGAAAAGGTTAAACTTGAAATTCAAAGTCAAATTTGGCAAAAGAAGGAAGCTTAATTTGTAAAAGAACTAACCATAGTTGGGATATATATCTTGGCTGAAGAAGTAACTAAACCACCTTTTCATAATGATAAGTTGACTAATGATCTGGGTTCTGCAATAGAGGCTCCTCATAGAGCTACGTGTTTCTAGTTGTCTATTCTGAGTGATTCTAAAATAAATAGCTATGATGGCAATAAAAGAACCCAAGGTTATCTTTTGGTGGAGGAGTTGCAAAAGGAATTTAACTTAACATACCAATTAGAAGTTAAATCGAAGCTACAATTTTGAGAGAGATAAAACAAAAACTTAATTATAAGGATGACTAATTGAAGCTGAGCAGCATAAAGAAGCTTTAGAAAATAAGCTTGCAAATATGTATGTGTTGGTGGCAAAGACCAAAAAGATTCACAATGTAGAAGAAATGTAATCTGATGCATCTAATACTTCTCAAGCTATTCTTAGAAATGTATCTCTAATGCCTAACATTCATTAAGCAATATCTTAAAGATATAACTACATATGAAGAATTAAAAGCAAGCTACAAAACCATCAGAAGTCAAACAAAACTTTTTCCTTTAGATTACAACTAACTAGCCTACTTTTTCATAAGATGTTGGACCAGACAATAAGATGTCATAGTTCAAGCAAAAAAATAAATATAAATTATAAAATTAACATCTAAAAACTATAAGTTGAAATAAAGCTTTTACCTTTGAACTCTATTACTAAAGCAATGCAATGGAAGTTGGAACTGCAATTCAAACTATAGAGGCAACTATGACTAGAACTAGGAATTGCAAAGAGAATGGAGACTAGAGGAGGTGACTAGTGAGGAGTGGAGTAGTGGAGCAATAACACTGGAAACTACAAGAAGGCAAGTAGGTCCAATGAATGGAGGAGGTGTTAGGAAACCAACCATGATTGAATCACAGATGCAACAAAAGATTTTTCAGAAAAAATTTGCTCAAGGCTCAGTCAACATTAGCTTGGCAAGGTTGCCATCTTTAAATTCATTAAGTCTAAATTTTAAAATTTTTATAGTTTCCAATTGAATCATAATAATTGAATAACTTAAAAAATAAAAACCATAAAATATGAAATTATACTTAATTCGATATTCCTGGTGAAATTCTTTTGAAACTTTTTTTGTATGTCAACCACAAGCTATTCACACATCTAACCTTTAGCAGTATCCATGGAATAGTACAATGCCACTCAACTTTTAGAGAGAAAATTGGTGGGAGTGCTAGCTTCCTTACATTTATTCCTATAAATAGAAAAAGAATTAGGGATTGATTTTTTAAATTAAATATTTCGATTATAATTAAAGTTGAGCTCTAATTGTAATTACTTTAATTTTAGTAAAATAAAATATCGCATATTTTATTCCTAAAATTTCTTAAACTTTACAATTAACTCCAACTTAACTGCAATTAATTTTGTCTTTTAAAATGCTCTTCATGTGTGACCTCTTAGGTTCCTAATTTTTTGGCAATGATTCTAAATTATAATTATAATTAATAATCAAAATTAGATAAACCAAAAATCTTTTAATTCTCTAGTTAAACAATTTATAATATATCAAGATTAACGTTTAGCAACATGTCATGACTACCTAAATATTAGGAATGTCAAAGTGGTTTGACTTAACATGTTTATGCATGGTTATCATGTATAATTTAATTGTTTTATCATCCAATGTTCCAATTGGACAGAGAATAGATATAGTGTCTACTCTATTGAATCCAATCATGCTTGTTCTTGCTAATTATTAAATGATTTATGATTCATATTTGAAAATATATTTTCAAATGTCATTTCCCTCTAACCAGAGAATTCCTTAAATCATTACTATTCAAGAATAGAACATTACTTTAGAGTGATGAATCCTTTATCAACTTACTCAACTATCTCCTTATAGTTCATACTCTAAGGCCCCAACATATACCCTAGAAGTATATAACATGTATAGAGTGTATTAAGAAGTGAAAATAACAAATTAAGTGCATCTAAGCATAGTAAGGGACATAATGGTAATTAATTTAAAAGACAGGGGTAAATTGGTTATTTCATCATTTAGGAATGAACATGAATAAATATATGCAAGTTATGGACTAAAATGAAATCAGTTGATGAATTTATATGCCAATGTGGGTATTAGAGGAAGAAGAAGGACCAAATGTTCAAATTTTCCAAAATCAACATATGGACCAATGGGATTGAAACATGTGTGTAAGACTAGAAACTTCTTAAAGTAGGGTGTAGAAGAGTGCGGAGAGGGACGTGTATGGAGTGTTTTAACTCTATAATTTTCTCTTCTCACCTCCTTTCATTCCATCTCCTTAATCACATCATTTTGCATAAGGAATGAAACTAATCCTAAGTGAAAATCACGTTAAAAGTTAAAAGTTTTTTGTTTTTCTTTTCATCTTCATCTCTCTTGCTTTGCTCATGAAGATCTATAATTATAAAATTTGGATATGGGATTGAGATATGTACTTGTGGTATCCTAGTTGGTGAATCAAACAAAGCCAAACAGGAAGAGAAGGAGGAGTACTAAAAGAAGAGCTAATGGGCAAATTTTAAGGTTTAGGACTACACTTACACTAATTTCTCTTTGTTTGTATATTTGAATGGATACAAAGATTCATTTTGTTAGACCCCGATCTGAACTTGAAAATCAATTCCGTTTCTAAAGGGGTCAAAAATCCACTCAAATAATTTGGTCTTTAAGAATATCAATTTTTGGATGGAAATAAAGTGCTGGAAAATGTTTTAGCATATGAATAACCCGAAATGTTTGGAGCATAATGTAAAGATCAGAACATTATCTAAATCTTTCTTGAAGAACTTAAAAGCAATTACAACCTCTAACTAGGTCAATTTTTCAATCAAAGTTTCTGCCAAAATATGTGTCATCCTATACCCCATTCAAACTTCCAAATTTCATAACTTTCAATTCCGACATCGAAAGAACGGAACATAAGGAAAAAGTCAAAGTATGCAAACAAAAACACAAAGTGAAGAACAAAGTGGCGGAAGCAGAGCAAAATGAATTGAATCGAAAAATCAGATAACAAAATGCAGAAATGAAATCGAAAACGAATGACATCACAAATCGAATCGACTCATAAAGTGGATACAAAGAGAAAGCGAATACGACATTCGAAAACATACACTTTAGAAAACATCGCGTTGGAAACCTATATATATGAAAAATCCTTTTGTTTTTGCTATTCTCCTCCCCTAATCCGACCTTTGTTCAATCTTTTGTTTATAACTTTTCCGTCCGACATCCAATTGATTTAGTTTTCGAAACGTTGCATTCCTAAGACAATTATATTCATTAGAATGGGAAATTTGTGAATTTTTGAGATTAAATTGAGGATGATTGATTTAATCAAAGTGAGTTATGAATGATTTTGATAAATTATCAAAAGTATTGCTTACTTTGTTTATGAATTATTATGAATTGAATATGATTTTGTATTGTTATGAAATTGATTGATGAATTGTGGTTTGCTATATGACATGTGTATGGAAAATTGCTATATGAACGTATGTGCATTTGTGAAGGTTAATGTGTCTAGTATGACACAATATGAAAAAAAAATTAAGTTTTTAAAATGTGTTGTTTTATAGTTTGAAATTGACAAAAGGAATAAGTGTGTGATTGCTGCCATTTTGGTTGCTTTACACTATTCTGGCAGAAACTTTGACTGAAAAATTGACTTAGCTAGAGTTTGAAATTGCTTTCAAGTTCTTCATGAAAGTTTTATATTTTGTTCCAAAATTCACAACTCTTGGTCCAAAACTCCAAATTTGACAATTTTGGTATCAATAGAAAGCTCCAAGGAAGCTTTACAACTTCTATGAAGAACTTGAAAATCAATTCCGTCTCTAAAGGGGTCAAAAATCCAATCAAACATTCTGTCCACATAATCAATCCCTAAACAAAGACTCAACACATAACACAATCACACTTGAAATTCGAATTGCCCAAAGGCACATTTCGAAAACTTGATTTTGATAAAATTCGTTGATTTTGGAATGATTGAAAAATTTCTACAATTGTTTCGGGCATTTTAATAAAATGATTCAATTGTTACTTTCAAGGGTTTTGAATGATTTGATAAAATGAGAATAATTGTTTGGATTCATTATGCTTGAAGGATTTGTTACTTATGACAGGTGATACATTGGTTCATTTATTTATTTATGAGCGATTTTCTGTTCGTTTTCCATTCTTATCCGGTTGGGGTCCTGTCCCGAGATCAGGGCCCAACACATTTGGATGTGAAATGGTTATTGGGATAATGCTTTGGTGTTATTTTGGTGTTATCTTGCATATAATTAGTTACATATGGAAAGAGAGTATCATGTAGTGAAATTCTATCTAGGGTTTGTTGAACCAGTCACATTGATTAGGTCATAACTCAGCCTATAGATCTTTAAATTGGGTGATTTCAGTTGCATATGAAAACTAAGACATATAAATAGAAATCTCTAGGAGTGAATATGACTTAATCTAGCTTTATGACATTAGAAATTGAGATTAAAAATGCTGACCTGATAATGCCCCGGTTTTGGAGCAACTTGTGATGTTTGGTCTTATCTCATAACTTAAAAGTCCAAATGGCCTAATCTTTTATGATATGGAAACTAGAGACATAGGGAAACAATTATTTAGAAGATCTTAAAGCCTAAATTGAATTTTTTTTCTATGTGAAAATTTCAAAACAATTTGAGACTATCGTGTGATTTACTTTTGGATTGATTTGTTTGTCTATTTTTAGACCCACCATCTGCTTAGCCCATTTTGCACTATTTTGAGTGCTTTGTTTCCCTTTTTTTTTTCACTGAATCATATTGGAAGCTTTTCTAATATTTATTAAAATTTGCAAACACCTAGAAATAAGTGGAGTATGACTTACTATATTTCAATGGAAGGGGGACAATAAAATTTACGATTGAACATAATGCATGCTAAAGAAAATTTAAATATATATAGATGATTTCTATTGATATTTATTACTTATATGCGTATAGTATGATTATATAAGTGTGATTTTGATACCCTTTGGTAAGTTATGATTTGTGTGTATGAACTCAAATACAAATTTTATGATTTCAATTGGATATCATATGACATGTCAATATATTAATCGTGAAAGTGGTAAATGATTAAAGGAAAATGTTACAGTGACTGCTTCATTGTCTTGGTTATGGATAAATAGGCATGCCTATAAGGTTACAGTACAATTGCTACAGTTGACACCACTGGTCTCTTCTTTTCGAAACTATAATGTCTCCACAGTTCAATACCTTCGAGTATCCATAGCTCGATGCCTTCAGGTATCCACAGTTTGATATTTTCAGATATCCATAGCTCCCGTTATGCACACCCATAGAAAATGTGTAGGTTCAACATAAAAAGAAATTTTAACAGTCATAAATAAGAGATACGACATGATAGCATAGATAATTTGTACTAATAAGCTTTGAATGTCAATATTTGTCTTATAAATTTACATTTTGCTATATGGAAAATATATTGAAACATATTTGCATTATGTAATTTGTTTAATTATGCCATCATTATTTACATGAGTTTATGATATTCATGAATGTGTGTGTGCTTGGTGGATGATTGTTGTGAGTGGTCATCCAAACTAAGTATTTCCCCATTAAACTTTCAAACTTAACATGGGTATTAATATATGTAGGTCCAAGTAATAGGAGTAAGGCACAGGGATCATCTGCAGAGACCAAGGCCAGCTGTTAGGAGTAAAAATACCTTTGGATTGTACATGTAAAAAAGTACATTAATGTAATGATTAATGTAATGATTTCTTTTGGACTATCATATAAATGTAATGATATAATACTACTTTTAAATGATAATGTTAAGGGATACGAAATTTTGTAATATGTATATATACAACATTGCATAGATAAATGAGTGATGACAATCCTTAAAAATGAATAAAATTATGTACCATGAATGTATCTACAAGAATTTAGGTGTCATATGTGTAGGTGATTATAGGTTTCGTAAAGGAGGTGTTACATTTTATGGTATCAGAGCTCGGTTTAGGCAGTTCTAAACCATAAGAGTTTAATAATGTGTGATATGGTTTGGTATTGTGTTGGCTTAATGCAGATGTCCCTATTTTCTTATTGATAGTAAAGATGAAAAGAACTCATGAAGTTGTTGATGAGGGGTTAGCTGATAGTGTTAACCAAATTGCGAGTGTGTGATAGAATGTTTGAATAGAATATATAGAGATTGCCCTATTATGATCCATGGGAAGCATTTTGCTGCTGATCTAATATAGTTACCCTTTCATGAATTTGACTTGATCTTGTACATAGATTATTTGTCCAAACACCAAGCTATAGTTGATTATGGGTTGAAAATGGTTGTGCTCAAAGATTCTGATGGTTCATAAATAGTAGTGCATGGTATTCTATCTAGTTCTTTGACTAATGAAATATTAGTCATGCAAGCAAGAAGACTTCTTAGAAAAGGTTGTGAGGAGTATTCAACTTTAATACTTGATTTAAAAAGGGAGAAGGCAAACTTATAAGACATATCGATAGTAAATGAGTTTCCTTACATGTTTCCAGAAGAGTTACAGAGTTTGCCACCTGAGAGGGAGGTAAAATTATGAATTGAAATTGTACTTGGTACTACTCCTATTTCTAGGGCACCTTATAAAATAACTCTTATAAAGTTAAAAGAGTTAAAGACTCAATTACAGGAACATTTGGACAAAGGTTTCATCAAGCCCAATGTATCATCACAGGGAGCATCAGTCTTTTTTGTCAAAAAGAAGGATGGTAACCTACTAATATGCATAGATTATAGATAGTTGAATAAGGTGACTATAAAGAATAAATAACTATTGCCCAGAATAGAAGATTTGTTTGATCAATTGAAAGGTGTAGTAGTGTTCTCCAAGATTGATTTATGATTGGGTTATTACCAAATTTGGGTAAAAGATGTAGATGTTCCAAAGGCTGCATTCAAAACCCGATATGGCCACTATAAATTCCTAATGATGCCTTTTAGGCTAACAAATACACTGGATATTTTCATGGATTTGATGAATAAGTTGTTTCAACCATATTTAGACCAATTTGTTGTGGTGTTTATAGATGATATATTGGTCTATTTGAGGAATAAAGAGGAACATGCTCAGCAATTGAGAATTGTCTCCAAACTTTGAGAGAGAAGCAATTACTTGCTAGATTGAGCAAATGTGATTTTTGGCTAAAAGAAGTTTATTTCCTAGGGCATATCATCTTTTCAGAAGGTATCAGGGTGGATCCCAATAAAATTGAGGTGATTGTCAATTGGAAGCTGCCTCGGAATGTGACAAAAGTGAAAAGTTTTCTTAGCTTAGCTGGTTATTATTGGCACTTTGTTAAAGGATTCTCAATAATTGCTTCTCCATTCACAAAGTTCCTTCGAAAAGATAAAGAAGATGCTCACTGAAGCTCCAGTGTTAACACAACCAACTCCAAGAAAAGAGTATACCATGTACAATGATGTTTCTAGGAATGGTCTAGGTTATGTACTAAAGTAAGATGGGAAAGTAGTGGCCTATGCCTCAAGACAATTAAAGCCACATGAACAGAACTACCCTACATATGATTTAAAATTGGTAGCAATGGTGTTTGCCTTGAAAATCTAGCAACACTACTTATATGGGAAAAGATGTGGAATATACATGAACCACAAGAGTCTCAAGTACCTGTTCATACAGAAGGAGCTCAATTTGAGGCAACGTTGTTGGCTAGAATTATTTAAAGAATATGATTACATAGTTGACTACCACCTAGAGAAAGCTAATATGGTAGTAGATGCTTTGAGTAGGAAGTTTATGTCAACTTTGTCATTACAACATAGTAGATGGAGATTTATACCAGGCAGAGTTATGATAGCCTAGTTAAAAACACATCCTAACTTGAGATAGATGATAGTATATCCACAAAAAGATGATGCCAAGTTGCAACAAATTGTACAAACAGTACAAGAAGGGAAATAAACTGATTTTATAGTGAAAGATGATGGAAGTCTGTACCTTAAAAGTAGAATATATATACCGGAAGTAAAGGACTTGAAGAAGAAGTTATTATGTGAAGCCTATAATAATATGTTCACCATGTATCCTGGGGGTAACAAGATGTACTAAGACTTGAAACAACATTATTGGTGTCCAGGAATGAAGCATAATGTAGTAGAGAATGAAGCATAATGTAGTAGACTATGTGTCTAAGTGTTTGACTTGTAAACATGTGAAAGTTGAACATCAAGTCTCATCTGGCTTATTGAATCCCAATCCAATTCTAGAGTGGAAATAGGATAATATCACCATAGACTTTGTAACAAGTCTACCCCTCACACAGAGAAATCATGAAGCGGTATAGGTTACAGTGGATAGACTCACCAAATTAGCTCACTTTATGCCAATAGGACCTATTATTATATGGATCAGTTAGTTAAGCTGTATGTGAATGAGATATTTCGGTTACATGGAGTGCCATTGTCAATTGTTTCTAACTGAGATCCACGATTTACAATAAGATTTTGGAAAAGTCTACAAGTAACTTTGGGTACTCGACTGAGCTTCAACATAACCTTTCACCCACAAACGAATGGGCAATCTAAGATAGTTATACAGGTGTTAGAAGACATGCTTAGAGCATATGTTATGGAATTTCTAGGTAGTTAGGATAGGTACATTCCTTTGATGGAATTTGCCTACAACAATAGTTATTAGTCCAATATAGGCATGGCACCATATGAAGCATTATATGTCAGAAAATGTAGAACCCTAATTTAGTGGAAAATTTTGGTTGAGAAAATGATGATTAGGTTTGACATAGTCAAAGACATAGAAGAAAAAGTGAGGGTTATTCAACAAAGATTGAAGGTCGCAAGTGATAGATAGAAATCATATGTCGACTTTAAGAGGAAAGATATTAAATAAAGGTGTTAAGTTTCAAGAAAAAGAGAAAACTTAGTCCAAGATTTATAGATTCGTATGAAATCCTTGAGAGGATTAGACCAGTGGCATATAGGTTGGCTATTCCTATAAAACTATCCAAGTTGCACAATGTATTACATGTCTCAATGCTACGGAGGTACCGATCGGATGATTCACATGTTACTGGTACAAGAAATAAAGTCCAACCAAACTTCTCATATGATGAAGAGCCAAAGGAAATCCTGGCTAGTGAAGTGAGATGGTTAAGGAATAAACAAATTCCTTTTGTAAAGGTGTTTTGGCAACATCATAGCATTGAAGAGGCAACTTAGGAACCCGAATCAATGATGAGAACTTAGTACCCACAGCTATTCAATATGTGTACAAATTTCGAGGATAAAATTTCTTTTAAGGGGGAGAGAAATGTAAAGGCCCAACATATACCCTAAAAGTATTATAGCATGTCTAGGGTGTATTAAGAAGTGATCATAACAAATTAAATGCATCTAAATATAGTAAGGGACATAATGATAATTAATTTAAAAGACAAGGGTAAATTGGTTATTTCTTCATTTAGGCATGGACATGAATAATTATATGTGAGTTATGGGTTAGAATGAAATCAATTGATGAACTTATATGTCATTGTGGGAATTAAAGGAAGAAGAAGGACCAAATGTGCAATTTTTCTAAAAATCAACATATGGACCAATGAGATTGAAACATGAGTTTAAAGCTAGATGTAAAAGTGCAGACTACCCAATCACAGATATTGTTCGCTTTGGGTGTCCCTAGGGCCAAACTCCTCACAGTTTTTCTCTTCTCATCCTTGGAAAAACGCATTTATAGGGGAAAGATATCCATACCCTTATAAGGCGTACTTTATTCTCCTCTCCAATCGATGTGGGATCTCACACTCTCCACCTCCTTTAGGGCCCAGCCTAGCTGAACCATGGTTCAGGTACTGGCTCTGATACCATTTGTAGCAGCTCAGACCACTCACCTATAGATATTGTCCACTTTTGGTTGCCTTAGGGCTAAACCCCTCATGGTTTTGCTCTTCCCACCCTTGGGAAATCTCGTCTATGGGGGAGAGGCATCCATACCCTTATAAGGCATACTTCGTTCTCTTCTCCAACCGATGTTGAATGATACCCTTATAGAGTGTGAGATCCTACATCGGTTAGAAAGGAGAATATTATAAGGGTAAGGATACTTCTCACCCATAGACGCATTTTCTCAAGGTTGGGAAGAGCAAAACCGGGGATTTGACCCTAGGGGCAACCCAAAGTGAACAATATCTGTGAGCGGATGGTCTGGGCTATTACACTAGAAACTTCCTAAAGTAGGGAGTAGAAGAGTGGGGAGAGGGACGTGTATGGAGTTTTTTAACTCCAAAACTTTCTCTTCTCATCTCCTTTCTATTTCATCTCCTTAATCATGTCATTTTGCATAAGGAATCAAGCTAATCTTAGGTGAAAATCAAGGTAAAATTTTGTGCCTTTTCTTCTCATCTTCATCTTTCTTACTTTGCTCATGAAGGGCTATAATTATAAGGTTGGATATGAGATTGAGATATGTATTTTTGGTGTCTTGGTTGGTGAATCAAGCAAAGCCAAAGGGGAAGAGAAGGAAGAATACTAAAAGAAAAGCTAATTGGCAAATTTTAAGGATTGAGACTACACTTAGGCTAATTTCTTTTTTTTATATATATGTTTGAATGGATTCAAAGATTCATTTGGATGTGAAATGGTTTATGGGAAGATGCTTTGGTGTTATTTTGGTGTTATCTTCCATAAAATTGGTTGAATGTGACAAGAGAGTATCGTGTAGTAGAATTCTATCTAGGGTTTGTTGAACCAGTCACATTGATTGGGTCATAACTCAACCTATAGACCTTTAAATTGGGTGGTTTTAGTTGCATATAAAAATTAAGACATAAAAATAGAAATCTTTAAAAGCGACTCTGACTTAATTCTGGCTTTATGACATTAGAAATCGAGATTGAAAATGGTGACCTAATGATGCCCCTATTTTAGAGCAGCTTATGATGCTTAGTCTTATCTCATAACTTAGAAGTCAAAATGGCCTAATCTTTAATGATATGGAAACTAGAGACCTAGGAAAATAAATATTTAGGAGATCTTAAAGCCTAAATTGAATTTTTTCAAAACAAAGTGGAGACTGTCGTGTGATTTGCTTCTAGACTAATTAGTTTGTCTATTTTTAGACCTGACATATTGTGATGCAATTCACTTATCACTTGTAAACATTTGACTCAACTTATTCTTCATCAAAAAAACATTAAAGTGATAATAAATTAGTCGCAAACTTGGTTATAATAGAATGACCCAAATTTCTACCATTGGTGAAATCTTTCCTCATGAAATATAGGACCTATGCACGATTATGTATAAACTTAGTCACTTTCTTTGTTTTCTATACAGCCTCATTAGTGATAGCAAAATATTTAGCATGTCGTATATTTTCCAACATTAGGTTAATGCAATGCGTGGCACAAGGAGTCTAATAAAAAGAATTATATATGCTTTGCAATCTTTTCCTAACTACTTTGTAAGTAAAATCATTGTCTGTAATAAACTGAAAAATGTTTCTAGACTAACTTCATCAAATATTTAAAATAGAGTATTCACATTTCTAACAAGGTCAGATGCATCAATAGGATTCAAAAACATTGTCCCCTTAGTAGAATAAACTAAAAATTGTTAATGGTTTTATATCTTCTATTTGTCTAACCATCACATATGATTAAACATTCACAGGCTATCCAATTCATTCTTCTTTCATTCAATTAACTATTTATTTCATAAACAATGTTACTCAAAAGTTTACCTATATAGTCATCAATTGAAGGAGCTTTATATCCTCAATTGTAAGAGGCAATAACATCCACCATAGATTGGTAATAATAAGATTGCGCAACGTTGAATTACACATCCAAATCACACCACCATCTAACCATTTCCATATTCACATTATAAGCTACTTCTTTATATTGTAAGGCGCTATAGATAGAAGGCTAAGCTTCAAGAGTTAGTAGTGAAAAAAATTAAACACTTGTGTCCTTCTTTTCCTCGCATCATATGCAACATTCCCTTCTAGTTAGATATGAATACCACTGCCTTCAACATCCCCATTATCATCTTGACCATCGGAAAAGAAATTCCATAACTGATTTCATAGTTAAGCCTTTGTCTTCTATTTTTTTCATATTGATACTCTTCGAGTAAAGTCTTCATTTTCCATTTTACATCATTTCTTACTTTTTTTATAAGGCTCTATATCACCTTTGATCCCAATTAAATGCTTCTTCAATCTAGTGATTTTCCCACATTTTAAATACTTATTATAGCACATAAATGGTCTGGCTCTTTATTCCAGAACCAATCTATTATAAGCTCAAGCTGGATCATCAAATCATCATAAAACGATTTAATTATCAAGAGTACTTGAACTTCCCCCCATTTATTTAAAGAAATAAATGAAGACATATGTCAAAATTAAATTAATAAATTCATATTCAAAAATACAATGTTTGTATATAATATCATTTCACAACTATGAAAATTTAATATTTAATTATAAGCATATTTAGATTTTAAATAGACTTTAACTTACATCTTTCTTTATGATAACTAATGATTAAAAAACCAACCAGTTCGACTGACAATCCTAAAAACCTTGAACCTTGAACCTTTCAACTTTCTAGTTCGATTTACTTTAATAGTTTTTGTTGACGTTTTGTGTCATAACAACTACTCAAATAACTAGACCTACAACTATAGCATTGGTGAGTCTAGGTCAATCTCATATAAAGTGTATGTAAAGCTTTTGATATGAAATCAATCGGCGTTTATGTTTGGTTTGGTTTTCAAATAAGAAATTAAAATGAAACTAAACTAATCAAAACAAATTAAAGAAAACATTCTAAAAATGATTAAAGTGATGAATTCGTTAGGGGACTAATCATTGGTTCAATCTTGTCCTACACATAATTAAACATATCTTATTAAATTGTTTTTCTCATACCTCTCCTATAACCTATTAATCGTAGGTTAATAATAAGCATTGTTAACCCTGATTTTCCCTTAGGCCATGTATAATTAAGAAAAACTTGTTAATTAAACCTAGTTATTGAACAACCGTGTTACGAGTTAGGTAAATAGATTAATCAAGGTAACAATCACATAAGCTCGGGTCATTTAACTTAAGTTACATTATCCGTAATGATTCGAAACCATTAGTAGCTACAAATGAATCTCACATAACAATTATGGATTATATTGAAGATTCTAACATTGGGTTCTTACATTAAAATAAAAATTAAATATAGCATTCATTCATTCTTACACAACACCCAAACATTAAACATAGGATAACATAATCAATCCCTAAGAGAAAGAACAACAAACAATGAGAGAAATGCTTAATTGTGTTTTTCAGTGTCGATATCACCTCCGAACTGGGTCGAGAAAGCCTAGTCATCTCCAAAGGATGTAAGCTTTGCCCCTTTGTTGCCTCCCAAAACCTTGGAACGATTTCTCAAACCTTTCATATGTCTTTGTCATCAAAATGACATTTTAATACTAAAAATTAGGGTTCGGGTGAGTTAGCAAAAACTCACAGGCATGAGTGGTTGTCTCACAACTGTGATTGGCTTCCATGAGAGGCTCACAGTTGTGAGCCATGGTTACATGGGCGTGACATTGCAACATGTGTCACTCATCTCACGCTTACGTCACATTTTTTCATGGCTATGACAAATTCATAGCTAGCTGTGAGTCTCCAATCCCATCATACTTGATGTTTACAACATTTTCTTGTCTCCCCTTATTTTAATCCTTCTCTTTATTACTCTATGGAGACTAATGAGTGTGAGTCTCAAGAAGACGGCTCAAATATTATGTTTTCGACTCACTTTAGCTCTTTCACTTCCAAATTGTACCTAAAACTAAATATGAACTAAAGTGAGTGTCTTAAGCATTTTAAAGCATTAATCACTAAGTATCAAGGATTAAATGTATCAAAAATAAGCACATATTACTTATTGTTAAAAATTGATCAGTTTGTTAATTAATTGATTAATTTTTTGTAAATTAATAAGTTTTTATAAACTTAAATAAATCAATTACTTTTTATTTAACAATCTTTTTTCAATTAAACTTAAAATTATTCGATAGATAAAATAGCCTCTTTCAATCATATTTAAATTTTTTAATTTTAATCAATCTTTAATCATTTTTTGATGATCTAATATTGATTGAACATTTTAATCCTTAAATCTTTTACCTTATCGATTTAACTTCCGATTTAGATTTTAAAACAATAATGATAGGATATATTGCAAAAATGACTTTTCTTTATGACAACACACATCTCAAATTTGATGTAAACACTTACAATTTCACATTATGTTGAGTAATGATTATTCTCTCATAAATTCAGATACTATTTTCTATTATGTATTTGACTTTCCAATAGCCAATGAGATACATGATGAATGTGTATTTGTGTTAGACCCCGATTTTTGAGTAAAAATAAGAAATATTCAAAAGTGGATGAGTTGATTGAAATTAAGTTGAAAATCAAGAAA
>JANZLF010000007.1:8407044-8426710 GCA_026546835.1 Erythroxylum foetidum | reverse complement strand
TAATTAATTATATTTTTTAATTATATAATTATATTTTGTAATCATATAATTATATTTTGTAATTACACAAAGGAATGGCTCCCATTTCTCTCAATTATGAGGGGAATGGAGTAATACCCAAAAGTGGGTAATCAAATTCATACCTCTCCAATCATACTTTTCTACCAAGCTTTAACTTTCATTCCATTCTCATTCCTTATTCCTCTCCAATCATACTTTTTTACCAAGCTTTAACTTTCATTCCATTCTCATTCCTTATTTCTCATACCTACTAAACAAGCACCCATATCCATTGGAATCTTTATGACCCGCTATCCACCAATGTTCAGCCCTCATGTTTTTTTGTCAAACATAATACCCACGTTGCACAGTTAATGCAAGTTACTGTTTATGTGACTTGGTGTAATAAAGATCCTCCTGGATCAAAAGATCAAGATCTCAAAAATATCATGATTTCTAACAACTGTTTTTTCACAAAAACAATTATTGAAAGCGGAGATCTCTTGTTACTCAGAATATCTTTCATAACCTTCAGTTAAGCAAACAATAAATCTTTAACGTCACTTGCTTTGTGATATGATCATATGGTTTGGAACAAGAATCACAAAACAACAGCAAATTGTATCCACTTGAGCACGTTTGCAGAAATATATAGAAAGTGGCAAATGAACTAACCTTCCCGTGGATTGGAGAATCTCTAAAGTATGCTCCCTGTAAAAGAATGAGTCAAAATAGCAAATAACCTCTAACATTTATATATTGTTTAAAAATGAATCATAACATTTCACTGTGTTTAAAATAAATCCTAACGTTTACAAAATGTTCAAAATAAACTCTAATGTTTAGAAAACGTTCAAGATGGACCTTGATCATTAACAATGTTAAGTCACCGCCTGTTTAAGATGAATTTTGATTTCGAAAATATATTTTTTAAAATTTTATTAAATTTAAATCTCATTAAATATGAGTTTATTGATTTTGAATTGATTCAATTTAAGTTAAACTAATTTTTATGATAAATCAAGTTTCAAAAGAATTCACTCCTTAACTTTGTCACCCTTATAACCAATAAAGAAAGCACATGAAATGTAAAATTGATAGTTTTGTCCATGTGTTATGAACATATTAGTGGAGCAACCAGCAAAGCCCAAAGTTACTATTGAGCCTTTTGATCCACAAGGGCCTAAGGAGAAGTTCTCGGCCTAGTGCCAGATCATGGAATGAAACGGTTTGCACTTGCTGAATGTGCTCTATATATTCGATATTCTGCTAAGGGTTCGGGCATGATTATGGTTATGTTGAGTGTTAACTCTTTCTCATCTCAGATTCTCTCTTTCTCCTCTCATCAAATTCTCTGTTTCTTCTTCCCATCCCCTTCTCATTTACTTTCCTACAAGAACCTTTAATTCCTTGTAATCTTCCTTTTTGCTGAATGAAATACATCATTGAATCTTGTGTTGGTCGATATTTGCTTGGTCGATCTACTGTTTCATTGCTGGTTACTATTTTATTTGCTTGAGTTCACTACAAGCACTCTTATCCCTTAACCAGAGGTCTCGAGTTCGAGTCTTGGGAATGGAAAAATCTGTTTGGCCAATACTTTACCCCTTACGGGCTGACCCAGTGAGAGCGGGGATTAGTCTGGGAGTGGATGGCTTAAAGGCGTCTTCTCATGAGTTGAGACCCTCCTAGGACACCTCGTGGGCTTACCAAAAAAAGATTTCAACATTATATGAACCCACACTTGTTGAAGAAGAATAGTGTTGCTCGAAACCTTATCAATGCTTGATGCCACAAACTACCGTACCAATTTTCTATTGTTATTCGACCTCTTTTCCATCTCTTTAGATTCCTTTTCTTACACTTAAATGGCATTTTAGAGTACTTTAGTTATTATTGTATTTATTTGATTGATTTTTAGTCCTTAAACCTTATTACTTTCAATTATATTTTGAATAATCTTGTTCCAAGTATTGTTTGATCTTATAAAAGAATATTTTTTTGAATAAGTTTATAATTGTTGACTTGAAATATTATAAATGAATAAACATGTTGTTAGTTAGGATTAGGAAAATCCTTGATGATGTGGTTTTGTATTTAACTTGAGTTTTAATATTGTTTTTTTATGATGATCATAAATGTAAAATATTAATTTTAGTAATATTTGACCAATTTGCTATTTATTTTTGGATATAATATGAATGAGCAAATATCATGCTATTCATGCTTGATATTTGCTTGATTGAGTTAACCAAATTGGATAGGTATTATTTGAATCTTGTTCTCACAGTAATCCAACTGTTAATAACCATTATAGATTAAGGTTTGTACTTAGTTTCTTATTTTTGATAATTAACTAAATTTACTAAAATATAATTAGAAAATTTATTAGTTAATCAAAAGGTTATTCAATTTGATCCAATGAGAATAAAATTCTAAACACTATCGTTACATAAATTAATATTCAAGATTAGAATCAATTAAACTACTAGATTATTAATGGAGAATTCAAAATCTTAACTAACCTAATTCTCATTAGTTAAACTCCCTACATGCTTATTATTACCTTGTTTATTTGGTTTGCTTGTTGTACTTCAACTTAATACACTATTTTATTCAATCATCTAGATAAGGTGTAGAAATCTAAACTAGTAGTTTGTTAAATTGTAGAAATCTAAACTAGTAGTTTGTTAGCCCTTATGGGTCAACATTCAAATCTCTTTTAGGGAGCATTTTATTTCTTGTTTTGATTGGTACATTTGCAATATTATTTTTGCTATTTACTTACATCACCATTCACTATTCGATAACCCCCAAATCAATATAAAGAAAATATGGAGATTTTTTCCTTATACTATTCACATGAATTGAAAGGACAATTCAACTATAACACTAATATAATAGATTAAAATGTGTCATATGAATATAGATTAATGAAATTTGACTATGAGTAATGGCCTTGATCATTTGAATTTAATTAAAATGATTTACATAGTATGAAAAACTTATTTAACAAAAAAAAGTCGTAGAAACTTAGATTAATAAACTCTTCAGTAGACTTAGTGATTTTTTATTTGAAATAAATTAAGATGATTTTCATAACATAAAAATCTTATTTATATGCTACAATACATTAAGATCAAATTTAAATTTTGACGAAAATTGTAAAGACTATAATGTACATTTGATCAAAATTTAAAGACTAAAGCTGACCAAAACTTTGAATTGGGTTTATACTTTTATTTTAAAAAAATATGGGCTTTACATTTGGTTCTATAGCTCAATCAAATTCGAAACTCGAATCTTAGCTATAATTTAAACCATGTCCTTTTATTTTCTAAACAAAACTACATTGCTTATTTAATAATAAAGGATATTTATGATAAGGAGTACAAAGCCTATTTGAGAGAAGTTAACCTTAAAAGCTTAACCTTTTGGAAGTTTTATGATTAAGGAAAAAATATCTAAAGACTTTATTTACACAATTACTTTCCTTCTTATTGACTTTTCAGTTTTAATATAGGAGACAAAGATGAATGGATGATTGCTCTTATTAAAATTTAAAATATTTAATTTTTTTCAAAAGTTGGAGTCTTTGGTTTAACCCGGTTAAAATAATCTTTAGACCATTTAATATTTCTTTAAAAGCGTTGAACTTTTAAAACTAATTCGATGTATTTAGGTTTAACCTAACTCCCATAGACTTTTTTCTAATTAAAATTTGATTGAGTTCGATCATATTTTAAACAAAACTTAAACCTTAATTTTTTTTTAATCTAAACTTAGTCCATAAAAGGTCTAAACCTGACCCAGACTGTTACCATTCCTAACACTAAATCTTTAAGTCTTTCTTGGAAAATATAACAATGACTTGACGAGGTTAATTTTTGAATGCTCCTTTGATGAGGCATCACTAATTCTGCAATCTCTACTTCTAAAGTATAACAAATTAAGCTTCTTGGCACTGTATTACTATACAATCGAAGATTTTTTTAACTGCCAAACATAGTATTTCTATAAATCCAAAATAGGAATTTCAACTAATAAAGTGGAAATAATCAAGGGTGTTCATCTTTGGATACTTAAAAAAGTGCAAGACTGAAGATAGATGGTCTAATCACCTGTTGAAGCATTTCCAGAACAATCTGATCCACATTTCTATGATTTACCTCATTTAATATAAACTTCCTAGGACTAGCTAGTAAGGTAATAAATACTGTTTTAGGATCTTTGTAGTAATTTTAATGGATAAACTTTACAAGCTTTATGATATAAACAAATAACTGGGCAAATAAACTAAGTTAAATTTTGCAAAAACACATAACTAAGCAATATTAATCATGGAAGCTAACATAGTAAAGATAGAAGAAGAAAAAAATGGGAACTTATGGAGGACGTGATCAATAACCATTTCTTTCTCTTACTTATTTATTGAGTTTCTATCCTTTATTTTGATATTTTACAGTGATTTTAGACACCTTTATAGTTTGTGGGGATGAAGAAAGAGTGAAGACAAGATAGATGATGGTTGGATCAAGCTCTTTTGTACAGATATGACCATGTAGGGTGCTACATGACCATGTCCTTTACTTATAAGTTTGTGTGGATCAACTATGTAAGTCTTTGGAATTATATGAAGAAGGATGAGAAGGGTGAAAAAAAAAAGATCGTGTACATGTTTATGTCCACAAGATATACACCCATGTGTAACAACCGTATATCTCTTTGTAACTATGTGCATTTGCAAATGAGACTGTGCTAAAAGAGACAACTTCACTTACACGATAATGTATGAGACTGTGTATGGTGTAGAAAACCTATTTCACGATATAAAAGAGAAAAGTATGTAGGTTTTGTATGAGAGTGTGGAAAAAAAATTCAAAAGTGAGGAAAAACAAAGAGAGAGAGAAAATAATATAGTATTCTTGTCCCTTTTTATTATTTTTTGGGATTGGTTTCAGAGTTTGTTGATTGATACATCAACTTTGGTTTCAATCCTTAAACTTGATGAGACAACTTGTAGTTGTAAGGTGAGATATATAACTTTGTAAATTTAGTATATTTGCTTTTATTTGGCCTATAATTTTTTCCCTTACACTGGAGGGTTTTCCATATAAATCTTGATGTTCGCTTCATTGTTAATTTTCTTATTCTCATAATAATTTGTTGGCTAAAGAAGAAGAGTGTTTTTGTTGTTGATTTTTGGTTGATTTTTTAGAGAGTTATGTTATCGACTCCTAACAAATGGTATCGGATCTATTGTAATGGAAGGTGAAAATAGCTCTATAATCAAGTTGATATCAACAAATTACCCTTTTTAGAGGTCCACAATGGAGGACCTTCTGTATTGTAAGAATCTCTTCAATCCCATTGATGTGGAAAAATGTGTGAAGGATTTTGTTCCTTCAAAACCTTAGAAGATGTTAGATAGAGAATGGGAAAAAAGTAAGCGGAAAACTCTGGAACCGATTAGATAATGGATCGATATCAATATATTCAACCATGTTTATTAAGAAATGGATCCTTTTGATTTATGGAAAAAGCTAGAAGGACTTTATCAAGGAAAAAAATACTAATAATAAGGCCTCTTTGATTAAAAGACTTGTAAATTTGAAGCTGAAAGCTAGAAAATTTATGTCGGAGCATTTAAGTGATTTTCAGCATTAATAAGCTCACTACAATGAAGATCATTCTTGATGACAAGCTTCAAGCTTTATTCCTATTGAGTTTGTTATCAAATAGCTGGGAAGTGCTGGTGGTGACAATAAGCAATTCAGCTTTTGAAGGTACACTTTCTTTATATGTAATCAAAGAGAGTAAGTTCATTAAAGAAATTGTAAAAAAGAGATGAGAGTTGAAAACATGTATGCTTTCACAGAAAAAAATTAGGGAAAAGAGCAAGAGCAAGGTCATAAAAGTTATGGCAAGTCTAAGAAACAATCGAAGTCTAGAGGTGACAAAGACATGAAGATATGCCACTATTGTGACAAACAAGGATACATTAAAGATTCTGCTACAAGTGGAAGAGGGATCCAAAAAACCATGATCATCAAAATGATGGAGATGATAAGAATATAGTTGTAACAACTTCAAGCACCAATGATGATGTGTCTATAGGTTGTGTGATAAATGAATGCTTCTATGTCAGTGATTTAGGTTTTGAGTGGTTGATTGGCACAGGAGCTTTGTATCATTATGTTCCAAAAGTGGGGTATTTTTTAAAATACAAGAGTGGAAACTTTAGAAACGTAAAGATGGAACATTAAAAATTTTCCAAGATTGTCAGTGGGAGATATATGAGTTCAAAACAAATGTCGGATGCTTATTAACCCTGAGAGATATACGACACATCCCTTATTTAAGGCTAAATTTATTATCAAAAAATACGTTAGATAAAGAAATATTTAAGCACACTTTTAGGAACAGCAAATGGAAATTGTCTCAAGGACAACTGATTGCTACTTAAGGAGAGTTATGTTGCACATTGTAGAAGACACACTTAAAGGTGTGTGGTGGTGCAAAATTATACATAAATGAAGAGGACACTTCTCTAAATCCATGGAATTGATGATTGGGGTATATTACAGAGAAGGGAATAAAGTTATTGGCTGGTAAAACCCTTATCCCAGTCAAAAACACTTTACCCCTTAATCCTTGTGATCATTGTTTGAAAGGAAAGCAACATGGAGTCTCTTTTAATAGAATATCTACAAGGAAGACAACGATATTGAAATTAGTGCATTCACATGTTTGTGCCTAATTAAGGAGGAGTCACTATGAGGTAACAAATATTTTGTTACATTCATTCATGATGCTTCGAGGAAGACTTGGGTATACACATTGAAAGCAAAGAGTCAAATATTTAAAACTTTTTAAAAGTTTCATTTCATGGTAGAAAGGGAAATTGTGAGGAAGATGAAATGTTTATGAACAAATAATAAATGTTAGTATACTTCTAAGGTGTTTGAAGATTACTTTATATTGCTTGGCATTAGAGATGAGAAGACCAAACTTGGTACACCACAACATAACAATGTTGTTGAGAGTATGAACAAAAATATTATGGAGAAAATTCATTGTATGCTTAGAATGTCCATGCTATCAAAGACATTGGGGTGAAGTAGTCAGAACTATAGTCTATTTGATCAATTGAGCTCCTTTAGTTCCATTGAAATTTGAGATTCTTGAGAGAGCGTAGACTGGTAAAGATCCCACACATCGTTAACTATGAGTTTTTTGCTGTAAAGCATTTGGATATATACCCAAGGATCAGAGACAGAAGCTTGACTTAAAGGCAATATCTTACATCTTTGTTGGCTATGGTGATGATCAGTTTGTCTTCAAACTCTATGAACCAGAGAAACTTAAAGTGGTCAGGAGTAGGGATGTGGTATTCCAGGAGCACGAGAGAGGTGTAGATCTTCTAAGAGGAGATAAATTCCATATACAATAGCTCATCTTATGGCATTGTTAACTCTTCTCTAGTTTATCCCACTACTGAGCAGTCTATAAGTGAAGGAGATGAAGTGCGTGATCAAACGCATATTGATAGTGATCAAGTATAACCTGGTAATGATGAGCTATATGAACCACACTTGAATAATGCTAAAGATTAAGTCATTAGGGATAATGAGAAGGGGGAGCAACTGATATACAACTTCAAAGGTTGACAAAGGAGAAAAGGCATTTTACCAAATATCCAAATCTAGAATATTTGTTGGTTATTGCTAAAGGGGAGCCTAAAATGTGCAAGAGGTTGCATCTTGTGAAGGCAAAGATCTCTGGCTTGCAGTTATGAACAAAAAGATGAATTCTTTGAACAAGAATGATATATATGAGCTTGTAAAGCTTCCAAAAGGCAAAAAGACATTTAAGAATAAGTTGGTGTTCAAGATAAAGAAACATGGTGATAAGTCAGTGAAGCATAAGCAAGGTTAATGGTAAAAGGGTTCAGTCAGAAAAGAACACAAATTTTGATGAAATTTTCTAACCAGTGGTTAAGATGACTTGAATTTGAATATTATTAGGTTTGATTGCTTACTTGGATCTTGAACTTGAGCTGTTCAATGTTAAAACAACCTTTTTGTATGGAGATTTGGAAGAGGAGATATACATGGAGTAGTTAGAAGGTTTGAAAGCTAAAGGCAAGGAGAATCTGGTATGCAATTTGGGAAGAAGGTTATATGGGTAGAAACAAACACCAAGTTAGTGGTATCGAAAGTTCGATTATTTATGTTGGGTTATGGTTATAAGCGAACTTGTGCTAATCTTTGCGTGCATTTCAAGAAGTTTGTAGGTGAAAACTTCATCATTCGTCTTTTATATATTGATGATATGGTGATTGTAGGTCAAGATGTTGGGAGAATCTAAATTAAAGGAGAATTTGTCTAAATCTTTTGATATGAAAGATTTAGAACCTATAAAGCAGATTTTAGGCATAAAAATAACTCAAGACAAGTAGATTAGGAAAATGTGGTTGTCATAGGAAAGATATATTGATGGGTTTTATAAAGGTTCAATATGAAGTATGTCAAGCCAATTAGCACGCCATTAACACCTCACTTCAAGTTGAGTAAGCGTGCATGTCCCTTAATAGAAAAGGAGAAAGATGATGTGTCTTCTGTTCCATATTCATCTGCAATAGGGTCTCCAATGTATGCAATGGTTTGTATAAGGCCATATATTGCAAAAGTTATTAGGTAGTGAGTAGACACTTATCAAATATACGGAAGGTTCATTAGGAAGCAGTGAAAAGAATTTTGAGATACTTGAAAGGTACGTCAAAGTGGAGTTTGTGTTTTGTTGATGTTAAGTCAACTCTAGAAGGTTATAGAGATGGATATATGATTGGATATCTTAATGGAAGAAAATTCACTTCAGGTTTTGCATTAAGATTTGTAAGGGGAGCCATCTCATGGAAATCTAAGCTGTAAAAGTGTGTGTTTTTTTCTATGAATAAAAGGTATATGCCCTAGATGAATATGTTCCTTCAAGAGTTAGATGTGAAGCAAAAAGGCTATGCAGTATTTTGTAATAGTTAATGTGCTATTGACTTGTGAAAAAATACTATGTATCATTCCCACACAAAACAAATAAATGTCAAATATCATTGGTAAATGTTTGTAATTAAGGAGAAAAAATTGATGTTGAAGAAGGTTCATATAGACATGAATGCTGCTGATATGTTAACTAAAGCAATTCCCGGAAGCAAGCATGAGCTATGTAGTAAGCTTGCCTTGATATCTCTCAAGAAGATGTTGAATCATAAAGTGTCTTCTCTATAATTGGGCTAGAGGGGGAGATTATTGAGTATTTAGCTCTATTTTGAGATTCACAATGATCATAAAAATCTTTATAGTTTGTGGGGATGAAAAACGAGTGAAGATAAGATAGATGAAGGCTGGGTTAAGCTCTTTTGGATAGACACAACTAAGTAAGATGTTACACGTCTATGCCCTTTACTTATATGACTGTGTGTATCAACCGCATAAGTCTCCATAATTGTGTGAAGAAGGACGTGAAGGAAAAAGACATACACGATCATGTACACACTTGTGTTCATAATATACACAACCATGTGTAATGACCATGTAATTCTCTGTAAGTATGTATGTCGCAAGTGAGGTGGTATTGGAAGAGACATCATCTTTTACGCAGCCGTATATGTGACCATGTACGGTAAGTGTTAGAATATATTTTATATATTCTTTATTTGGTTTTGGCATTTTTAATTGGACATGGAAATTTCCATAATTCTTGAAGATGTGCGTTAATTGATGATTGGGTATTGAAGATTGCCCTCTTTTGGAAGTAGATGTTGTTTGGGATTTGAATTGGCATAATTCATGGTAGTTGATTTTATCTCTAATACTATTCTTATTTGATAAGGACTCTTTAAAAAGGAAATTTAGCTGATTGCGTGAATAAGGTGGATTGCTTCTTGGGTGACGTGGCTGATTGGGTAGGGTATCTTCTTTTGATCTGGTATTGTTTGCTAGGTGTGTGTGGTGAAAAAAACGGGTCGGCAGATTGCAAAACTGTTGCTGCATTGTTGACTTTGGAATCTGCGTATATGTCTTGTCTTTGTGGTGAACCACAGTGTAGCGTAGTCTGCTGATTTGCTGTTGCTCTGTTCTGATTTTGATCTGCTATTTGAGCTAGTTTTGAGGGTTCTTTTCAGAGCATCATTGTTTCACTGGTGGTATCTCAATCAAATAGCCCAAGGGTTATGCGCAGTTGTTGTCTTTGCTGGGTTCTTGATTAATGGTTGCAGTACCTAGAAGTCTTTATCACAGATGAGTACACTTATAGTTGGTGCTGCTATTTGAATATTTTAGTGAAGAATTTCATATCTGAAATTGTTGCGTTCTTGATTTTATTTGTTTTTGTTTTTGAGTAGAAATAGTTTGAAAAATCCTCTGACGAGGTTAACACGAGTCGGTCGTGTTATTGGGTGTGAATTCTTTCACGGGTAGTTAGGTTGTGGGTCTGTTACATAGATTGGGTCTTACGGGGTAGATCAATCTTGTGTAATTTTTGTTAACTACAGTGAAAGAATTTAATCTGGGTGAGGGCCCCGCAGACGTAGGCAAGGTGTGCCGAACTGCGTTACCAAACGTCGGTGTTTTTCATTATTTTGCAGTTGTGATTTTTATTTACTGGCGCGAAGAAGAATTTGAGGATAGCCTGCGAATTGATTAACGATTTAATTCTTTCATGATTATCTGAATTATCAGATAAACAAATAAATATTAAAATTCAATTAAAAGAAATAATTGCTACTGAACTATCTTTAATTCAAAATTATAATGAATTTAATAAAAATCAAAATTCATTAGAACAAAACTATGAAAAATTATCCAAAATAATGTATCATACAGATAAAGAATTTGATAAAATACTAAAATTAATAGAAAATTTAAAAGAAATAAAGGCCGAGTCAAAAATGGTGTAGAAAACAAGAGAGGTAGGAAACAAAATCTGCAGCAGAAAAAAACTACAACCACGACGTAAACAAGCTTTTCACCCAAGGATATGATATTATCTTCAACAAAGAAAGTAGCTTGCAAAAGGTCATGCTGTTTTATTCTCTTCAGTGTCCTTTGGCATGTGAATTCAGAACATGTCTCCCCATTATTTTTACTGCTTTCTGTTTCTTATTTTCAACACTAATTTGTCTCTGCAACAATGTCCTTGTGTGGGATTTGCAATGAGAGCATTCTTTTTTCTTGTAATAATTATGGTCGTACCTAATGTTTTATATCTTTTGGGTAAAGTAAAAAAAAAAATCTTATTTTATTTATTTTTATTTTTTATAAATATTAAGATTGAATTTTTATAAATAATAAAATAAAGCAAATAGGAAAAAGTCAACTTCATGCTGTTACTCAGGGCTGGCCTGCTAATAATACGATGAGCAACTTGGTTCGGGTATTTAGTTCAAATGGTCTTTTAAATGTAGATTTCACGTTCGTTTTAATAAGATTGAAGGCCCTTCCGGGTCATGTCATGCTTTGATCTTGAAGGTAACCAACAAGCATGAGGTCATTTTTCTAGCTTTTCTATGGGTCCTTTGGATGTGCTGTCGAGGTCATTTCAGTTCTTTAGTCACGCTCATATTTGTTGGGCACGTACCCCGTACTCTCTATCCTTAATTATTCTAACTTGCGTTCAATATTTTATGAAGCGGGTCCAGCTAAAGTTGTTCCGTTAGCTAATCGCCAAGTCCATTTCTGTCTGGGCTCTTTGCAGTCAAGGTCCTAATACGATCATTCAGGTTTGTTCTATTATCTTGCTAGTTGTTTATGACATCTGAGTTACTCCTACAGAACAACCAGTATCTGATTGGTTGCTCTTAAGTTTGATCATTCATGCCAACCTGAGTTCCTGGGCATGTATCTGATTTCCTTCCTTACAAACCCATGTGGATGTCATTAGTTTTGCTTGTTTTAAATCTCCGTGGCATCCCCATCAGTTTATCCGATCGAGCACAGGTTACTTCAAGAAAGACATCCATTTCTCCAAGTTTTCTCAAACTGGGGATATTCTGACATTTTGGAAAACCATTATTCCTCTAGCTAGTTGGATAAAAATTTCGAATGAAGAAGAACCATTGACAATTTTTACCATCACACAGTTTCGATTTCCTCTCCAGGCATTAGAAAATGAACGGTTAGGCTTGCCCTTATGGCGACTCATTTGATCCAACTCCTCAAATGAATAATGCCATTTCATAAGGTTCTTCTTTATTATGGGAATGCAGGGTCAGTTTTTCAATAATGACATGAAGACCTGCACTGTTGTCTAGCAAGTCTCCAGTGAATAGCTAGAGAAGGGGACAAAAGTAATTAATCAACGAGGTGAAAGGTACTTCGCGTTCAGGAAATTACTCCAACCGGGCAAGTTACAATTTGTTAGAGAGATGAAGTTCTATAGTAAACTAGTAGTTGATAGTAAGTAGTAAAAGTTAAAAACAAAGTGCGTTGCGTTGCAGGATGTTTCTGTGGGCAAGGTAACATGGCATTCATGTGCAGAGCAAAAGGCAAGGTCGTTTTCAACTATAAAGAAAAATATACCTTAAGTCCCTCTTGGCTCCGCTAGCTCATCAGGGCACCGCATTTCGGTGAGAAATGGTGGGCCTTTCCAGTCCCCTAATTGGCATTTTCTACTCCATCAATCAAATCTCATTCACAGAACATGCATGGAAGAGTGGTGATCTCAAAGACGGTGACACTCGATTGTAATTTGTTCCCACCTCATTTGATAAGCTTTAACTGCATGCAAAGCTTCCTTGCTTTCGACAAGTTCTATCAGAATAGTCAAAGATTAGAGACTTATCCTCCTGTATTATTGTCTTTAAGCTGCAATGAAACTAGCTCGGCAGTACTTAAATAGTACTGCTTCAGAGTCTCCACATGTGCGTGTGAGCATTAAGATTTGTTAGAGCACAGTGTACACGTTAACTATAACAACCACAACACACAATGATACCCCTAAAACACAAAATTTGAAGAGATTCAATACTATATAACCTTACATTTATTTTATAGAAAAGTCATTTTTGAGACTCACATGTAATATAAAATAAAGATAACATAAAATATAAGTATAAATAAAAATATAAAAGATGTAATGCACTACATAAAATTATAAAAATAAAAATGATAAAGATTAACAAAAAGATAAAATAAGTAAATAAATACATAAATTAAAAAAAGAGACAAATACATGAATAAATTAAACAAATCAGTACAAGAATATAATTAGACTAGGTAAGAAATTGATTAGGCTAAATAACTGAGTGAAATATTACATAATCAATAAATTAAAGCAAAGTCGAAGTCAGGAGATTTGTTATCTATATCTAGGTTATGTCAAAGTTTTCTTATTACGAATTATATCTTCAATAAGTTTCAGCAACACTGTATCATTCTTTCATTGTTTCTCTCTAGTTGTTTTTAGGTTTTTTTTTCTTTTTATAATTTTTAAATATTATTTTCTTGCATCTTCTAATTACTGGAATATCAAGGTGTTTCTTTTTTATATGTCTGAATCACCTAAGGCTCGTATTTCTTCATTTTTCATTAATATTGGTCATTTTTAATTTGTTTCTTGTTAATACATTATTGATCTTATCTCTTCTAATAAAATTACACATCTAACATATCATCTTCATTTCTACTACTATTAGCTTTTGATTATTCACTTATTTCATAGGCTACCTTGTTGCATCATATAATATAGCTGAACTAATAACTAATCAATAAAATTTAACTTTAATCTTAAATAATATTTTCTTATTATATAAAATTTTTGATATATTTCTTTATTTAAGTCATCCCGATCTAATAAGGCGAAATATATCTTCATCATTCATCATTATCATTCTCTCGTTGCTTTAGATGATGGAGATACCTACGAAGATATAGCTCTATTAACTATGCATAGGGAAGTAAGATGTTTCAACATTGTTAATAGAGCTGAGACAAATGCTTTGCATTGCTATCTCTTGCTTTTGTACGTCCTTTTCTGAGCCTTGGAACATGGAGGCATAACTTTTCTGAAGAAAAGGCAGACTAGGAAACATCAGTCGTGCATATTTTAAGTGGATTTAATTCTCATATCTCATCCAATTTCATGGTGGTGATTTGAGTTGGACCACATGGAAGGGAAATCCTCTTATCCCTTTGGCTGAACACTTCCTTTCAAGTTCTTTTTGTTTCTTAGTCTCCTTCATCAGACACTGCTTTACTGGTTAAAATGCTTAACAAGTTTTTTAAGGGAACACATCATCTCTATTTCTAGATTTTATAAAGGACTCAAAATAAACCCTAACCAATACCAAGAATACAAGGAACTCAAAACCAAGTAATTATTCAGACTTCTGACCCAACCAACCAATCGTTAACTCATAGAAGAACGTATTATTGGCTTTCATTGGTGACGTCTATTTCCTTGCTTCAACAATAATGAACTTACAGACATGCACGTATCGTCAGTAGTGCCCACTTGTGCATGGCCGTAGTGTTTCACGGATGGTACTGACTGCCGATCAATCAATTTGATGGAACCAGCGGCCTAGTCACGAGTGAAACATTTCGTATTTGGGACATGCCCGTTAAAGTTTTTGAAGCCACCATTATCTTTCGATCCATTTTTGTTGACAGAATGTGATCATAGTTGGAACTTGGAAACATGTAACCATGTTGCAGTTCAGGAACAGAGGTTTGTGTCATGCTCATGCCACGTTCTGAGTAAACAACTTAAACAGAGATGATTGTGAAAGAACTCATCTCTCTACATCTTTCCTAGTTATTTCCTGCGTGTCATGTACACATTTATTGCAAGTTCGGATGAGAAGACACAATTAGGTGAAGTTAGCTGTCATTACTATAATCCGCGAAATAAAAAGGCTGAGCTCATTCATCATTCTCATACGCTACGAGGATTAGGTCGAACAAATAGTATTAGTACGTCTAAAGAGAACATAAATGGCCTATTAATATTTTAAGCTTCAATTGAATAAGTTTTTCAGATATTTCTGAAGTAAAAAACCTTATAGATTATGATTGGTTGGAATTAAGATTTTTAATAAAATGATATAAAACTTTTTTCCTTTCTCATCAAAAGATTAAATAATATTACAATTGATTTGATTATATTAATAAAACTTAGTTGAACTTCGTAAGTGAGAAAATTGGCTGAAAAATTATAATTTACCTCCCTTACATAATATCGAGCCGAATTATAAGGGTGCTTAAAGTGAACATTTCACCTTTTGAGTAAAAAACAGGAAAAGAGAGTGCGATTACAGGGTCTGGGTCTACTCAAGAACTGTGACAGGGTGAAAGGAAAAAAAGAAATGCCTGGGGTCAAAACTTGCAGAGAGGGCAGCAACATGCACATGGGTTAGCAAAAGATTTGGATGGTACTACGTTTTCGAATAATTGTTTAGTCCCTCAGAAACCAAACCGTAACCAGGCCTTGTACTCTACAGTACGCTTATTGCTGGTCCGTGATTTCAGGTGGAGAGGGGTAGAGACCCATTGGTATCTGTGTCATGTCATGTGAACCGAAGCACACGAAACCAAAACATGACCAGAGGTCTAAGCGTGCTTTTACACAAAAGGGTATATGTTTTTCAAGGACGATACTAAAAGGAATCTAACTGTGAGATGGTATTGTTGGATGTAATTATGACCCTGATATAATAATGTAAAAAAAAAAATGGAAACCTACAGCTTGGGACCTCAATACCTACTACTAACTACTATGTAATGGAAGTAACTTAGGTGGAAGAGTTGGAGATTAAAGTTAGGTCTTAAAGCATCATTGACCACGAGGTCGATGGAACTAATTTGGGTAGAAAATTTGGAGAGCTTGGAAATAATTCGAAGACTTGACCAAATAAATTTGATCTAGTTCTTATTTATATTACAAGTTGGAAAAGAAGGTGCAATTCTAACTTCAAATAATGAATTCAAGTCATCACCAATCTTTATGATATAAGAAAAAACTAAGACAACTATTGATGTGACGCTTAGAGGAAGTTCAAACTTTAACTTCATATTCTAATAAAATTGGGAAGAAAGAAATTAAGAGGGATGGTCCACTTGTCATCATGAGCACAAACATTGAAATGTAAACCCAATGGGGTTGGCTCCCACCATGCGTTTTGCCCCGTCAAATACACTTACCTCGATACCCCCACCGTGGTAAGCCCTATGCCCCACACTCCACATGACCCTCTTCACACACACACACTCACACACACATCACCTCCCTCTATTCAAGCTTCTTCATAAATACCACCCCATCACTTGCTTGCTCCTCCCAACACCCACCACCACTTCTGGCCTCACTCTTCACAAGTGTAAACTACCCTTCTCTTAGCTCTACACCTTCTTCTGTATTGACTCGAAATGGCCATCAGAAAGTCAAACAAACTATCTCAAACAGCAGTTCTCAAGCAAATTCTGAAGAGATGTTCCAGCTTAGGCAAAAAACATGGCTACGACGACAATGGCCTCCTTATAGATGTCCCCAAGGGTCATTTTGCAGTGTACGTTGGTGAAAACAGAAGCAGATACATAGTTCCTATCTCATTCTTGAATCATCCTGAATTCCAACGCTTGCTTCAACGAGCAGAGGAAGAGTTTGGTTTCGATCACGATATGGGACTCACCATCCCTTGTGAAGAAGTTGATTTCCTATCTTTAATATCAATGCTCAGATGAAAAGAAAGGGTTATGAAGTGCAAGTTCCGACACTTGCCCGGAGAACATGGCCAAGATGAAAGCTACACTGTCTAGTTGTTGGTAGCTTCTCTTTTTTTTAACATGTTCTTCAATGTGATTTTTTGATCTATGGATTTCTGTTTTGTTTTTTTTGGAGATCTTTCAAAACCCATGTTGGGTTTTTATGTCTAATTACTAACCTGTTACTCATGAAGATTGATATTATGGGTGAACCTGTATGAAGTTCTCGCTTTTCCTCACAGATGTAGTAGTTGTTGTTGACTTGTTGTTCACACCACTGTGAGAGAAATCAAGGAATGCAAGTTTTAACTATGGAAATCTCTCTTTATCTCTATCCCCTGTCTCTTCCACTTATGGTTTTAGACCATGTGAAGCCAATGACGATATGTGCATGGGCTTGCACTGTAACAGAGAAGCAATGTGTTTAGTCATTAGAAATCAAAAAGACTTTGGAAAGTGCATTGATAAACTCCAACTGCACACCTTTGTCAGAGAATGTGGGGTACTTCAGCACTTTACCTTGTACGGACCATCAATCTGGTCAGGTTTTTAGTTGGTATAAGCAACCCATGCTTTCTTACACCCACTAATTAGTAATTACTAATCGAAGCATGTCAGAGTTAAGATTAAGAAATTTCTAATTATTTTTTGAGAAAAAAAGAAATTCTAATATTGTCATCATTAATACTCCTATTAACCCATAACTCATGAGTATGCACAGCCGGCATGAAATCCTCTGTCCCTATTTTAAGTACCAATTCTGTCTTATTTGATTCAAGCTATTTATTTATATGAGACCTACATAAATAAATGACTTGGATCAAATGAGATAAAATTGGTACTCACAAATGGGACAGAGGATCCGACCCCGTGCAGAGCCTTCAGTATCATGAATATTATCAGGTGGTGAGACAACTGACATGCACTAATAAATGTAACGTACAATCTGTCCCCGGATCTCTGCAATTACAATCAATATCATGCCCCTAATGATCTTGTTTTGAATCAAAAAACGTTGAAGTTTTACCTAAAACAATAGATTTTTGGTTTCTTGTAAGTTCTGGTAGGAAAGGCACCAGTTTTCTGGTGACACAACAGAGAAGAAACTTCTGCTTTTTTTCTTGGGTTTGAATATTATTTGTTGAATGTCTGAAATCTGAATCCTCAGCTGGCAAGGGAACGAGATCCTTTGTATATTCTAATCTTGTTTTCATTAGAATATTCAAACCCTATATCGTTTAATTTTATATACACACCACATATATATATATAATATTTAATAAGACAGGTAATAACTAGTTAACAGAACACTACATCTGTTCCCACACCGCAAGGAACTGCAATAACTTTTTATCCTTTTCATGGTGGGACAGTGAACTGACTTCGATTTGAGCAGTTTCAACGGTTGGTTGTTAGTTGCAACTCCTGCGGTGGTAGTTTTATTTTTTTTTTTTTCTCTTTTTATGTCAGCTGCTAATTAGTCGAATATAGTCTTTACTCTTTACATAAGTGTTTTGTGTCTGCTTCATCATCTGTTGTGACAATAATCGGTTTCTGACCTTCTGGGCAACCGAAACATCAATGGCTTTAGGCTTCAGCCTAACCATATATACATTAATTTGATAGGGTAAGAAATGAGACTTTTGTGAGAATGTTAAAGATAAGTTACAATAAAACCCGTATCAAACATTTCAACATCTGAGGAAGGGTTCTCTAATCATAGTATAGTATTAAATTATGTGAGAACCAAATCACACACAATCGAAAAACTATACAGACCTTTGATCAAAGAGGAAAATGACAAACAGAAAGTGTTAAATCAAAAGGAGATGAGATCAGGAATTATTAGCAGGCATCTTCTTGAATTAGTATTTGAGTTGTATGAATTTTAGAATGTTTCTTAACTATATATATATATTACAGGGTCTCATCAAGGTATACAATTAACCTTTAGAGAATGTGTCTCTAATTTTGATATTACTGAGTCTCAGGTACACCCTACTATGGTTATAGAATCTCTTATCACCTTTGTTTATGTGCTTCTTAAAGAAAAGGAATTAGGCAAGAGAGTGATTCATAGACATTTCTGGGTGGCAATGGCTCTTAACATTCATAAAATTTTCAGAAACTGGTGGCATTCCGTAGTAGGACCACTAGAGATGCAAAGGCTGCCTCCGGTTAGCTGGTCCTCTCTTTTACTTTAAATGCAGTGTTGGCCTTTTTCTGTTGTAGCCACAAAACAAGCACGACACACCCCACCTTTTTTATTTCTTCTTTAACTTCCCTTTGCCCCCAAAAAAATATCTTCTGCTGTAACACAAAATCCACTACATACAGAACCTCCTCCACCAAAATTTTTATTCCCTGTTTCTGCTCTCTCACTCTGTTTCCTAAATGGGATTACTTGTGCAAATGAAAGTTTAATGACATGAGCATTATGAAAGGAAGTTTCATAATTCTGATAAGCTGAATGTATTTTTTATTGCTCATCCAATCCTAAGTCTGCTATTGGTATATCATCACGTACATAGGAGGGCATGTACCAGTACCACCCTCAACAGCCCTTTTGCCCCTTCAACCTCCATGCTCTAACTACCCACAGCTTGCATGCAGCTACGGCATTTTCTTGTCTGCAATTTCACTGCACCTGTTATATTTTGATCAATTTTGTGGAAATGAAATTGAAATGCAAACAATACTAATCAAATTGAAATGCTCCATGGTTTTTAAACGCTAATCCAGCAGAGCCTTCCATGTAGGTAAGGGCTAAGGACAAAGTTTCATTTTTATCTCCTTTTTGCACGGAGTCTATGACCTGGTTGCTACAAAGGAAGTTAAGAAACAGACTGTAGTAATATTTGATTTAGAAGTTGCAACAAATTGTAACCACCTCAATCAGTTTAATAATG
>JANZLF010000007.1:8381113-8391892 GCA_026546835.1 Erythroxylum foetidum | reverse complement strand
ACACAGATGCCGGGAAAATGTCATGAATGCATGTACAATCATGTGCATGTGCAAAAATTTCAATTTATGTGCATATGGAGGCCCTCTTATGCATAAATATGCCGAGACTAATTTATACACTCCTAACCTGTACCAATTGACCAATTTACCCTTCCCATCGGTGATGGGATGTTACACCAAATAAAGAGTTTCTTGGCTCTAAAGAAAGTTCTCATCTTCCTCTTTCTTTTTTTTTCTTGAATCAACTTCGAAATCCCCCTTAAAAGCTTAGAAAAAATTGAAACCCTAACTCACTTCTTTCTTTTCTCTTCTTCTCCACCGACTCTTTCCTCTCTTCTCTCCTTTTCTTTGTTTCTTTCTTCCCAAATTTGTGCTTCCCTCTTCCTTAAAAGCTAACCCACATAACTTATTACAAAAATGCCATTAATGAGTGAAAAATGACCCTTATACCCTTCCTTGTAGGCCTTGTAACTTAAAAGCTTAAGTGGCTTGCCAATTTTGCCCCTCATGCAATTCTTACAACCTTAATTCAATTTAATCCATGTCATATGGTCTTGCTCAAATTAACATGCTAATTTACTCCCATTAACATGCAAATTAATTCTACAAACATAACATAAACAATCTATCAATGCCTCAAAATTCATTTAGGTCATACTTAACTCCTTCCAAAAATCAAGACCTTGTTCTAATCACGCAATTGAAGAAATTTGGTAACACTTCCTTATAGAAAAATGCTCCTCATTGTATCAATTTTCCAATGACATTAAATCTTTCAATTTGGTTCCATAGCATAAAATTTATACACCAATCATTTTCAGACTGTTCATATCTGAAACAATATTCTGTGCTCAACTTCCATCCATAAATTGACATTCTTAGAGATTGAAAAAACTCAATTTCATCAGACAATTTGTAGCCTTATCTCTCTAGGTTAATCCAAATCAAAAACCATCTCATTTGGATAACTAGAGCAAAAGTTATGGCTAAAATACTGAAGCATACTCAATGAACATATTCATTTTCTAGCTTTTAACTTCCAACATATCATATATACCCCATCTTGTACCTAAACCCTTTTTGGCCATTTTATTTCAAGTTCAAGAATTTTCCTTTTTTTCTACACATGAATAATTGCCAAAAATTTCTCATTTAATAGAAAGGTTCGGGGTCTAACAATGATCACAACAAAGATCGAGATAGTTAGGGTTTAGATCGGGAGGTGGCTTTGGCTATTCTGCCAGAGGTTAGTTGTCTGGAGGGTAGACATATAGAAAACAACCATCACAGATGCCCAGATGTGAGCACTATGGAAAGAAACACATTGGGGAATGTTGGAGGTTAACGGGAGCTTGTTTACGTTGTGGCTTTCATGAACATTAGCTTAAAGATTGTTCTACAATTTTCGGAGCCCAGTTTGGAGTGAGAGGGGGCTTAATAACTGAGATGACTATCTAGCAAAGTAGAGCCACTGGAACAGGATAGAGAGGTAGAGGTAAAGGTAGAACTAATTCCATAGGTCCTAGTGTTAGGACTGAAGTGTAGATTAATCAGCCATAGTCCTAGCACAGAATTTTTGGTATCACCAGATATGAGGCTTAACACTCTCCAAATGTCATTGTAGGTGTGTTATATGTTTTTCAATTTGAGGCATTTGCATTGTTAGACTTTGGGTCTACACATTCATTCATCATATCGCATCTAACATCTAGACTGTATTGTAAGTGACATATATTGAAATGTGGTTTAGTAGTGAGTACTCCGGTAGGTAGTACTACAATGATTGGAGAGATATGTAAGGAGTGTATTATACAAATCAATTAGGTGGAGTTAAAGGCTGGCCTGATTGTACTATAGTTAAAGGAGATAGATATTATTCTAGGTATGGATTGGCTGACTACTCACAGGGTCGTGATGAACTACTATATTAAGGAGGTGATCATTGAATCCCCTAGTCAGCTGAGAGTAGTGTTTCGAGGTATTCTAGCTAGGTTCATTTCTTTTATGAATGCTTTGAAGTTGATCTGAAGTGGATGTGAGGCTTATTTAGCCTATATGAGTGACACCCATACTGGGAAAATAGTTTAGGATATTCCTATTATTAGGGATTTTTGGATGTATTTTTCAGTGAGTTATCGGGGTTAAACCCAAAACAAGAGACAGAGTTCACGATTTGCCTTGTTCTAGATACCGCTCCTATATTGATTCCTTCATATATGATGGCACCTGTTGAATTGAAAGAGCTTAAGGCCCAGTTGCAAGAGTTGTTGGATAAGGGTTTTATTAGACCCATTGTGTCACCTTGGGGAGCTCCAATGTTGATTGTGAAGAAGAAGGATGGGACATTGAGGCTATGTATTGATTACAGGTAGTTGAATGGGGTGACAGTGAAGAATAAGTATCCTTTGCTGAGGATAGATGATTTATTTGATTAGTTACAAGGAGCTCAGGTGTTTACTAAACTAGGCTTAAGATCGAGGTATTATTAATTGAAGATATTAGAAGCTGATGTAACAAAGAGTGCATTCAGGACCAGATATGGGCATTTTGCATTTTTAGGGATGCCTTTTGGGTTAAGAAATACTCCGATGACTTTTATGGAATTAATGAATAAGGTATTTCAATCTTATTTAGATCATTTTGTAATTGTTTTCATTGATGATATTTTGGTGTACTCAAAGAATATTGATGAACATTATGAGTATTTAAGGCCAGTGTTTCAGATAATGAGGGAGTAGTAATTATGCCAAGTTTAGTAAGTGTGAATTTTGGTTGGATCAGGTAGTATTCTTAAATCACATAGCGTGTTGACAAGGCATACAGGTGGACCCAAAGAAAGTTGAGGCAGTGATAAAGTAGGAAGCCCCGACGAATGATCTGAGATTAGGAGTTTTCTTAGGTTAGCTGTATATTATAGGAGCTTTGTCGAGGGGTTTTCACTAATCTCAGCACCTTTAACGAAATTTCTAAAGAAGGATGTACCTTTTTAGATGGACTGATGAATGCTAAAGGAGTTTTGAGAAGTTAAAATATCAGATGACTACAACACCATTGTTAGCTATTCCATCTAGATCTAGAGGATATATAGTATATAGTGATGCTTCACACAAGGGGGATGCATTCTGATGCAGTATGTCTGAGTGATTGAATATGCATCGAGACAGTTCAGGTCTCATGAGTTCAATTATCTAGTTCATGATTTGGAATTGTCTGCAGTGGTATTTGTTTTCAAAATTTGGAGACACTATTTATATGATGAGATGTTTCAGATTTTCATAAATCATAAGAGCTTGAGATATTTGTTGAGTTAGAAAGAAGTGAATATGAGACAAAGGAGATGGATTGAGCTGCTGAAAGATTATGATTGTACAATTAAATATCATCTTGGTAAAGCTAATGCGGTAGCAGATGCATTAAGTAGAAAGTTCAATAGCAATATGGCCCAAAATATAGGCCTCATCGTTACCAAACCTAGTACAATTGAGGGTATTGAATGTTAAATTGAATTTGGGGTCAAATGAAGCATTAGTAGCTATACTGATGCTTAGGCCAATATTGTATGGGAGAATCAGAAAAGCTCAAAGTAAAGATCTAGAATTTGTGAAGCTTATTGAGAAGTTGAAACAAGATTTAAGTTCTGAGTTTGAGTTAAGTTATTGGACATTATGGTTGAAGCAGAGATTGTATGTACCGGATGTTGATGATTTGAGAAAAGAGAATCTGGAAGAAGCACACATGGAAACTTATGCTATGCATCCTAGTACTATCAAGATATATAGTACACTAAAAAAACATTTCTGGTGGCCAGAGATGAAGAAATAAGTGGCGGAATATGTTGTTAAATGTTTGACTTGTCAATAGATTAACGTTGAACATTAAGCTTCAGTTGGGAAGTTACAATCATTGCTAATTATAAAGTGAAAGTGGGAGAGAATTACTATAGATTTTATTATAAGATTGTCTAAGACTCCGAGGCAACATGATGCTATTTAGGTCATTGTTGATAGATTGACAAAATCGACCCATTTCTTACCTGTGAAGGAGAATAATTCACTAGATCAATTGGGTCGGAGGTATGTGAATGAGATTGTAACATTGTATGGTGTCCTAGTATCTGTGGTGTATGAACGAGATCCCAGATTCACTTCCAGATTCTGGGGTAGTTTACAGTCATTCATAGGTATGAAGTTGAATTTTAGTACAATCTTTCATCCTCAGACAGATGGACACAACGAAAGGATTATTAGGACTATTGAGGATATGCTTAGAGCTTTTGTTTTGGAGTTCCAAGGAGCATGAGATCTGTATGTAGCATTTATCAAATTTGCATATAATGATCAACATCATAATTATGTCGGTATGGAACCTTATGAAGCCTTATATAGTAAGAAATGTCAGTCACCATTGTGTTAGGATGAAGAAGGTTTAAGGATCGTTGAAGGTTCAAAATTGATTCAAGATATTATGGATAAAGTGAAATTGATTTGTAGCTAAATTAAGTAGGCTCAAGATAGATATAAGAGTTACACCGATCAACATCGGATGGATATGGACTTTCGGAGCCTAGAGAAAGAAGCAAAACACATAATCTTCCTTGGAAAAGTGGCAACAACATCAAGATTATGAATTTTTCTAGATTTTTGGAGTAGAGAGAAGGAGTTCTTGACTTTACCTAGTGTTTATTCTTTTCTCTTTATGACATTTAGTGTGAAAATATGGATTTTGTTGGATTGTTCATGATTATGAGTAGCTAAACACCTTGTAGGAGTTGTTCTTGAACTATTTGTGGAACTCTTGTTGTTTTGGATGCAATGAAAGATGTTTTGTGATATTTATTATGCTTATATCATATAATAGACCAAGAGGGTGAGTGTCGGTATTTGAGTTGGGCAATGTAATGAGAGTTAGCTCCCAATAGACCTAATAAATATTCAGGTTTTTCCAAATAGTTGAAGAGAGATCTTAGCTGTTTGTTTAAAATCACTTATAGGAGTGCTTAAAATCTTGTTGAAGGATTAGGAGAAGATGGTAAGTCTAAAGATAGCACAACTAATTCTAATCCATTCAATTAGGGTCAGCTAATTACGCCTTGAGATAGGGTAATTGAACAGTAGAAAATCTTGGGTCAAGCATATTTGGATCAAAAACACAAGAGGAAAGAAAAATAGGGATAAAGTAACACTTAATTTTAAACCTTAGCCATCAAATTACTGCACTTTGACTTAATTGGTTGTTCATTGCTAATTTAATTAATTTTCATTTAATTTCCAATTTTTTATCTTTTGAAATCATTTTCTTAAACAAAGCTTAACCTAAATTGAGTGGTGTCTAACATCAATTTCTGTGGGAAGATATATGTTTTTAACTACAAATAATGACCTGTATACTTGCAATTTTTGATGTAAAACTAATGGTTTGGTTTACAAACGAACAAGCAGCGCTGTGCATGAACATAAGGAGCACAAGAAGATCTACTAAGTTTAGTAATGAAGAGTTATCTAACATCATAAGACATGAAAGAGAGCTAAGATGAGCTAAACACCAAGAGGCATCACAAAGGAATATGGCAGAAGAAGGAGAATTAGGAGGGGTCGAGAGA
This sequence comes from Erythroxylum foetidum, assembly GCA_026546835.1. Taxonomy (NCBI): domain Eukaryota; kingdom Viridiplantae; phylum Streptophyta; class Magnoliopsida; order Malpighiales; family Erythroxylaceae; genus Erythroxylum; species Erythroxylum foetidum. The sequence goes on along the minus strand of JANZLF010000007.1, from coordinate 8,386,293 downwards.
ACATTGATGGATTTCATGAGCCCCAGATTTAGTCCACAAGGAGTCGCAAGGCCTGTGGTTTAAGCAAACAATTTTGAAATGAATCCTGCACTCCTTAACATACTCCAGAATAATGTTCAATTCTATGGTTTATCAACTAAAGATTCCAATGCCCATATAGGAAACTTCTTAGAGATATGTGACATTTTTAGATTTAAAGGGATGTCTGATGATGTTCTGCGACTCAAACTATTTCCATTCACTTTACGAGATCGAGTCAAGGCATGGTATAACTCACTTAGTGCATCTCATATTAGCGTATAGGAGCAAGTAGCCCAAGTCTTCCTCGCCAAGTACTTCCTTTGACAAAGAATACTCAGATCATTAAGGAGATTACAAACTTTTAGCAAAATGATAGGGGGGCCCTTATATGATGCTTAGGAGAGGTTCAAAGAATTGGAACGAAGCTACCCACACTATAACCTTCCAAGGGGACATTCCATAATGGTGTGAATCAAACTATAAGATGGACAATTGATATAGCTGTTGGAGGGTCTTTAATGAAGAAAATCATTGAGGTGGCTCATGATCTTTTAAAGGAGTTAGTCAATAACAATTGCTTATGGTCAAATAAAAGGAGTAGATAAGGCATAAAAGGAACAAAATGACATGATTCCAATTGAATATGTTATAGCCTTGCAAGCCCAGATTACCGCTCTCACTCAGAAGTTGAACAATATGCAAGGAGCTTCTTCATCCACAGTTAAAGCTATATAAACCCAATACGTGTTGTTTGTGCAAGATAACCATTGCATAGTAGAGTGTTTTTTGTTAGGAGCTAGTGGCACCGAATAGGTAAATTACTTGAGCCAACCACAACAAAGAGGTAACAATCCGTACTCCAACACTTATAATATAGGATGGAAAAATCACCCAAAATTTAGAGCTAATAATGCAGGTGGCCTAGAAAGATCTCCAAGACCTCTCAGATTTTAACAAGATCGTTTTGGAGCCTTGGAGAGCAAGATGGATAGGATGATGGATGTGATGAACTCGATGAACTCTAAATTTACAACCCAAGAAGAGTACAAGAAATAGATGTTTGCAAGTCAGGATACAATCTTGAAGAACCATGCTTAATCCATCCATAATTTAGAGATTCAAATAGGCCAACTTGCTACTGCCTTATCTTATAGAAATGCAAGTAGCCTACCAAGCAGCACTAAGGCAAATCCAAAGGATCAACTCAAGGCGATCTCACTTAAGAGTGGTAAGCAAATGGAAGAACCAAGTGTTCAAAAGGAGAGTCAAACAAAGGAGAAGGGTAAGGAGATAGATGGCTAGAAGGAGGAAGAATAAGAAGAAGAGAGGTCATACGTTCGATAAGCCCCTACAAGCCTAAGCTTCTGTATCAATTTAAAGAAGCTTTAAATTGACCTGTCATTGGTGGAAGCATTAGAGTGCATGCCTAAGTATGTAAAGTTTCTCATGGACATACTCACTCACGAACGCACTTGGGAGGACAATAAAACGATGACTTTGATAGAAAATTGTGGTTTAATAATTTCAAGCACCTTGCCATCAAAACTACAGGATCCAGGAAGTTTTACAATTCTATGTGTTGTTGATGACTTTGAATTTGCTAAATGCTTATGTGATTTAGTTTCCAGTAATAATTTGATGTCTTTATCTATTTTTAGGAAACTAGGCTTAGGTGACGTCAAGCTAATATCTAAGCTCATTCAACTTGTGGATCAAACCATTAAGAGGCCATTAGGAGTTGTTGAAGATGTATTGGGAAAAGTAGATAAATTTATCATTCTGCTGGATTTTATTGTGTTGGATTTTGAAGAGAATAGGAATTTTCCTTTGATTTTGGGTAGGCCCTTAATAAATACTGGTAGGGCATTAGTTGATGTGCATGAAGGCAAACTTGCCTTAAGAATTAGCGATGAACATGTTGAATTTAATATGCCTAAAACTCTAAAGAAACCGATGGATGGTAGTGCATGTATGAAGATTGATATTGTAGGTGATTATGTGAAGGAAGTTAAAAAGGAGGTTGTAGAGGTTGACGTGAATATGGATGAAGGTGTGAATGAAGAAGAGATATACAAGGAAAGTGAGCAAGAGAAGTTGGAGGGATCGGATACCCCTACACCACCCTCCCCTGTTAAGCCCCCCACCTTAGACCTAAAGCCCTTACCTTCTCACTTGAGGTATACTTTCTTAGGTAAGGACCATACCTTACCTAACATCATATCAAACTAATTGGATTTTGAGTAAGAAAAGAAAGTTGTAGAGACTATTAGGAAGCAGATTTAAGCCATGGCATGGCAAATTGTTGATATTAGGATTAGCCCCAATGTGGTGATGCATAGGATTAACCTTAAGGAAGGGTGTAAAATAGTGAGGGAGAGACAAAGAAGGTTAAATCCACACATGCAAAAGGTTGTAAAGAATGAAGTAGTGAATCTCTTGGATGCGGGGATTATTTATCCCATTTCAAATAGTGAGTGGGTGAGTCCTGTTCAGTGTGTGCCTAAGAAAGGAGGCCTGACTGTGGTGGAAAATAAAAAAGGTGAACAGATTTCTACTAGGACCATCATGGGTTGGAGAGTGTGTATTGATTACAGGAAGCTTAACTTAGCCACCAAGAAAGGCCACTTTGCTGTACCTTTTATGGACCAAATGATTGAAAGGGTGGCTGGCCATGCATTTTATTATTTTCTTGATGGATATTTAGGGTATAATCAGGTATTCATATACCCACTAAATCAAGAGAAGTTCAGTTTCACTTGTCCTTATGAGACTTTCGCTTATCGGAGGATGCCTTTTGGGTTTTACAATGCACATGTCACATTCCAAAGGTGCATGATGGCCATTTTTCCATACATGAATGAGAATTTTATAGAGGTATTTATAATTTTTTTTGTCTTTGGAGATTCTTTTGATGATTGTTTGTTTAATTTAGAAAAAGTGCTTCAAAGATGTGAGGAGTCTTATATGGTTCTAAACAGGGAGAAGTGTCATTTCATGGTCCAAGTGGAGATTGTATTCATTTATAGGATCTCATGTAAAGGGATTGAAGTGGATCGAACGAAGACCAAAGTGATTGAAAAGTTACCCCTCCTACCAACATTAAGTGCATTTGAGCTTTCCTTGGTCATGTAGGGTTCTACAGATGGTTCATTAAGGATGTTTCCCTTGTTGATAGACCCTTAACCCATTTGTTAGTAAAAGATGTACCTTTTGTGTTTACTAATGATTGCTTGGATGCTTTTAATAGGTTAAAGAAGGCACTCACAATAACACCTATCTTGACAATGCCAGATTGGTTATTTCCTTTCAAAATTATGTGTGATAAAAATGACCACGTAGTGGGGTATGTACTTGGATAGCAGAAGGAGAAGAAACTACATGTTATCTACTATGTGAGCAAGACCTTGACAAGTGCACAACTGAACTACACCACTACGGAAAAGGAGTTGTTTGCAGTAGCCTTTGCATGTGAGAAATTTTGCTCTTATCTTTTAGGCTCACATTTTATTATCTTTATAGTTCATCCAACGTTGCGTTATCTCTTTGTAAGAAGGATGCCAAGGATAGGCTTATCAGATGGGTACTGCTACTCTAAGAGTTCAACCTTGAGATTAAAGACAAGGGAGGAGTAGAAAGCATTGTAGTATACCACCTATCAGGACTTGAAGGGGAATTTAAAGAAGAAGAAGAAATTGAGGAGCATTTTCCTGATGAAGCCTTAATGATGGTAGAAAACCCCTTTCTTCCTTAGTTTGTAGATATTACAAATTATATCTCAGGTGGTGTTCTTCCCTCTGATCTTTCTTATCAATAAAGGAAACATTTCTTATTACAGTGTTCTCGTTACATTTGGGATAAACCCATACTGTATAAGATTTTTGATGGCAGTGTGATTCGCAGGTGTGTCCTTGATGATGAGATACCTGAAGCGTTAATGCAATGTCATAGTTCTACTTATGTAGGGCACTACGGAGAAAATAAGAGACTTATTCGAGTCTTAGTAAGTGGATTCTACTGGCCAACTTAGTTTAAGGATGCTCGAAGTTTTGTGCTGAAGTGTGATAGGTGCCAGCGAATGGGTAATATATCAAAGAGGGATGATATGCCACTTTAAAACATCATGGAGGTGGAGATATTTGATTTGTGGGGCTTGGATTTCATGGGACCATTCCCATCCTCCCTATGTAACAAGTATATCTTAGTTGGAGTAGATTATGTTTCTAGGTGGGTTGAAGCTATGGCTACTCCAATAAATGATAGCAAGGTGGTTCAACATTTCATCAAGAGGATATTCACTCGATTTGGGGTGTCAAGGGCAATTATAAGTGACTGGGGTAGTCATTTTTGTAATAAGCCATTCGAAGTTCTTTTGAGGAAGTAAAATGTTCACCATAGAGTGGCTACCTTATATCATCCATAAACTAGTGTCCAAGTGGAGGTGGTGGATCGAGAGTTGAAGAAGATTTTAGAGAAGGTATTGATCATCCCAAGAAAGGACTAGGTTATGAAGTTGGATGACACACTTTGGGCATATATGACAACTTTTAGGACACCTATGCGTACTACTCCTTATAGACTTATGTATGGTAAGGCTTGCCATTAACCTTTGGAGTTAGAGCATAAGGCTTATTGGGTAATAAAGAAATTGAACATAGATTGAAAACTTTCGGGCAAGAAGAGGTTGCTACAAATTGATGAATTGGAAGAGTTGAGATTTGATTCTTATGAAAAAACCAAGTTGTACTAGGAGAAAGTTAAAAAGTGACTTGATGCTCACATCAAGAAGAAGGAGTTTAAGAGTTAAGATTTAATGTTTCTATACAATTCAAGACTTCGCTTATTTCTCAAAAAGCTTAAGTCAAGGTGGAGTGGACCTTTTAAGGTATTTCAAGTATTTGATCATGGAGCAACAGAATTGGAGAACACTAAAGGTGAAGCCTTTAAGGTCAATAGAAATCGATGCAAGCTTTACTTTAGAGGAGCTCTCTCTCCTGAAAGGAAAGTGATTTCTTACCTTTCCCTTACTCTTCTTGATTAAATTGAACTTTGGTCAAGCTTATGAACTTAAATAAAGAATGTTTTTGTTGGATCCCGTTTCCGAGACCCAACTTCTTAACCACTTAATACGTTGATACTGCTTATCCACTTGATCAAGGCAC
>JANZLF010000007.1:8358439-8368688 GCA_026546835.1 Erythroxylum foetidum | reverse complement strand
AAAACATATATTAATTAATTAAAAATAATTATTTTATTTTATTTTTATAAATAAATAAATATATATAATTTATTATATAAATTAATTTAATTTAATTAATAATTAAATTATTATGGAATTTTTTTAGTGTTATTTTAATTACTCTACACCAAATTTAATAATTAAGAAATTTTAATACAATAATTGGAGATGCTCAAACTTGAAATCTTATCAAAAGACAAGTAGAGTGTCACTCTTCACGAAGACAATAAAGAGTAGTTAAAGTGTCCTGTTCTGTCACCGCTGTACGACGACCAGTGAGATTGTTTCGGATATTTTTGGATCTCACTGTTAAACTGGACATGTAATTTTAAGGTGCAGTTAATAGGAATTTTTTTTTATTTAAGTAAGAATTTGAATTGTTTTTATATATATATGGTCGTTTAAAATTTAAAATTAAAATTTTATTTTTAAAAAAAAATATCTGACTTAAGCAAAATTTAATTTAAAAATAGATGACTTAAAAATATTTTTTTATAATTAAAATCCTTTTAAAATATTACGTAAGCTAAAAAATAAAAAACTGAACATGTGATCCATACTTATATTAACCAGATCGCTGCAGTGCCAACCGTAAAGCACCATTTGCTGGCCAAGTTGCAAGATTTGTCCATATTGGTTTAATCTTGTTGAGAATTGACACGTAGGAAGAGGTTAAACTTTAAATCTTCTTGAAAGTTATGCGGACATTATTTTGGCATGCGTTTTCAAAATTCAGTTTTTATGAAACTCATTTCTATATTTTTATTTTCTAATTATTTTCATTTTTTAAATAAAAATTATTTTAAATGCCAATCAGTTAAGTTGCATTTATTAACTAAGAATTGATTACGAATTAAATTTTTAAGATTGTAATTGGACCAAATCGTTAATATGTAACAAATGCAAGATTTTTAAAGGTTTAAAAGTAGTTACATTTTGATTGTGAAAGCCGGATAAAATTATATATCATATCATAAAAATTATCATTTGAGAATATAAAATATTAAAATTCCAAAAGAAGTAGAAAAATTTATTTCAAGATTTTAATAAAAAATATACAAGCAAGTTTTATGTTTATCATGAATCATGCTATAAGAAATAAAATTTTAAAGGAATGGACCACAATAACTACTTACAATATTTATATTTGTGAATTTAAAAATCTCATGGCAACTTTTTCCTATTAAGCAATTTTGCTTATTATTTTTTGTCATATAAAATGTAAATAGCTTATGTTAACATGTGAATGTTTAATAGAGTTGTAATTTACTTAATGCCTTTACTTTCTTTTTTTTTGTAAGAAAATGTAATGAATTAACCTTAAAGGCAATCAAACGTTTACACAAGCTATAGAAAGCATTACAGAGGTGTTAGCAAAAATTAAAATACGATATGAAGAGAGTTAACAACAAGGTTTAAACAGGTCTAAATATTCCACATTTCAGTCCAATATGCATATCTGGGAGAAGTGAGTTTGTGTAAGCTAATGTATCGTCTAATTTACAAGTATAAATTGTTCTGGAACTATGCTTGAGTAGTGCTTCTATCTTGAATTATGCAAAGGTTCCTCTTATTCCAAATTGCTTTAACAAGCAGGGAGAGTGCTATGCAGAAGCTCCAACGGGCAGGTCATCATACAATACAAAATGATCACACCAAGCAATAAGAGAGGCCCAATAATGAGGTATATTCATCACATACCATTTATGCATAATCATTATCCCGCTAAGATTTACAATCTCACATTGGAAGAGCAGGTGTTTATGGCTTTCCTCTGTCCACTGACAGAGTATGCATCTATTTGGTATATAGAGAAAAGTATGCATTTTATCAACAGTCATAGTAAGTCGTAAGGTAAGTGCAGCTCTCGAGTGGTAATGTTTACTCGGGTCTAAGGAAGAAGGCCATGCTGTCTTTGGAGGAAGTCCCTACAAGATTTACAGGTAAAGGATCCATTCTTGAAATGCTGACCAATGAGCCTATCCTCCTTTGTATGTAGATTGGTTTGGAGTAATTCAAGGTAGATGGAAGTGGGGATTACACAATGATTGAATATTCTTCCATCGCTTAGAGCCTCCTTCACTATTACCTCTAGAGGTAGGACTACTCTGAGACTATCCATACTCGGCAGATTGTGTAATGGACCACAAGACAGCTAGTTGTCAAACCAGAAATAAGTGGTCTTGCCATTGCTAAGAATGGTATAAAATTCACGGTGCATAAGCTCTCTTGTTCTCAGGATGGCCATCCAAGTGGATGAGAAGGTGGGTTTACAATTTATGTTCTAAATGCTTTGACCTTTTAAGAAAATACTATGCATCCATTTACACCCTAATGCTTGTTTATCCATCTTCAATCTCCAAAGTCTTTTGGTCAACATGATTGTATTCATTAGCTTTAGAGATATGATGTCAAGTCCCCCTTTTCTTTTGGTAAATGTATGTACTTCCATTACATGCAGGCTTTCCTACCAAAATCATCCTGACCATGCTAAAGAAAGTTATTATAGAGCTTCTCTATATTTTTAATGACTTTCCTAGGAAGAACCAAATGTGCAACCCAAAAAACATTTATCGAGTTCAAAACAAATGATATAAGTTGTAATTTGCCTATTATTGCTAAAGTTTTAAAGCTCCAATAAACAATTTTGTCTTTTATTTGTTTAACCAATAAAGAAAAATCAATAGCTATATGAGTAGAGTTGGAAAGAGGTATACTGAGGTAAATCACTGTGAGGTACTGAAATCTAAAACCATTTATAGAGTAGATATATGTTTTATATCCCCATTGTAGATTTGGATAAGAAGAAACTATTTTTGGCATAGTTAACCTCCAAACCAGAGAGTTTGTTGAAGATTTTGAGTTCTTTCATCAATATGGAAATTGAATTGTGGTCCGCCTTTGAAAGCAAAATAAGATCATCTGCGAAACTTAGATTGTTAATCCTCATACCTTTGCACTTGGAGTGGTGTTTAAAAGTTTTAGTACGTGTAACCATTGCTATTAAAGTTCTATTAAAAAACTCCATTACAATGAGGAAAAGATGTGGATACAAGGGGTCACCTTGTCGAAGTCCTTTGGAACTCTTGAAATGTTTGGAAGGCTGCCCATTCACCAGGATTTTAAACAAAGAAGTGGTGACACATTCATAAATCCACTTGATGAAAGTGTGTGGTTAGTTCAAGGCCAGATGCGTGTTGAATAGGAATTGCCAGTCAACACTGTCAAAAGCCTTCCTCAGGTCTACTTTGAGGAAGCAATTCTTCCTACCTCACTGAGAGCCATAAGGTTTAATGAGTTATTGCATAAGGAGTATGTTGTCTCCCATAACCCATCCAGGGATAAATGCACCATGAGATAAGTCACCGTAATTAGCGAAAACTTTCTTCAATCTTTGACCTAACATCTTTGAGATGAGTTTTTACAAAGTATTGTAACATGAAATTGTTTGAAAGTCAGAGAAAGTATTATGTTTCCTAGGTTTAGGCAGTGGGGTTATAAAGGTACTCTTAAACTCTATCAACAACTTCCCCTTATTAAAGAATTCAAGAATAACAGTTATCAATGTAGGCTTAATTAGGTGCTAGGACTTATTGTAGAAGAATGGATTAAATCATAAGCACCATGTAGTAATGAAGGTTAAGAAGTTAATTCCTAGTTGTTATGTAGTAAGGAGATGATTATATTGTAGTTTTCCTAGAGATGACTTTTCTGGGGAAGTAAGTAGTGTTTTTGTCCACCTCTTACAACCATTAGACCCTTAACCTCTGTCTCAATAAGGAGTAATCATAATGAAGAGCAATAGAGAAGTGTTGAATGGCTGTTCTTTCATAAAAATTCTAATATAAGTTATCTTAAAAATCTTAATAGAAGACATATCAATGAAAACAAGAGTTACATAAAGAAGTTGAACATCAATCAATGAAGGCTCCCTAGCATTGCTCACTACACCATTCACCTCTCTTCTAATATACTTTCTGCACTCTGCTTGTGCTTCTCTTCTTGACCTCCCTACCCCTCCCTTCTCTTATGTTATCTTGTTCATTCCCTATTTACCCTTACCCATCTTTACTTCTGGCTTCCAACCTATTTCTTCTTCATCTCTTGCCAAACCAGCATGCATGACCTCAAAAACTTCTCTCTACTGACCTCGCATTCCACTCTCACTCACCTATTATCCTCCTACCCCTCCCACTCGAACTAACCCCTCTCTAACCTTCACTCCGAACCCTACTACCAATATTCTTAAAACTTGGACCCAGGTTGTTGGTGAAACTGCCCTCAAGGTTAAACTATGCTATTACGCTCCTTCATCCACCACTGAACTCTCGATTGTAGCTCCCCCTCTTGAGGTGTTTTAAGTTAGTGCTTCCAAACAACACTCTACCTTGGTGGGATTCTTCATCAATATAAGAGGGGCCTTCCTTGTTATGAATCATTAGGCCATGAGCAATTGGAAATCCTTTGGATTACACGAGGTTCTGATTAATAGTGAGGAAGTGTTCCTATTTTGTTTTGCAAATATTGAGGATGCAAAGGAAGTAATCCAAACTAGTCCTGGCACATCCAGAGCAAACTGCTTCTTCTACAAATTTGGAGACCTAGCTTGAAAATGGCAGACATCAAGCAAGATAATTTACCTATCTGGATCCACTTACTTGACATACCACTAGAATACTGGACCAATATTGGTCTCAGTTACATTGCTAGTTATTTAGGTGAGCCTATTTGCTTAGATTAGGCAACTGAAGAGGTAAGGAGGGTTCATTATGCTAGAATATGTGTTTTTGTATCTCCATGTTGATCTTGATAGATAGCATTCCTATCATTATACTGGATGAAGATCTTGAACCATTTGAAGATCAGCTCTCTGTCTCTTATGCTTGGAAATCACATTCTAATGTCAGGAAAGTGTAGAAGCCAACTGAACGACTATTCATTCCAGGGGATTATGAGGAAGTTTTGGGATTAGCTGAAGAATAAATTGAGACACAATCTTCTATCCAACCAGATGCACATCTTGAGTCAAAAGCACCAACCCCTACTTTGCTATGCAACTTAAATCCTTAGCAACTTAAGTGGCTATGCAACTTAAAGTGGCTATGCAACTTAAAGTGACATTAATATCCTGTGACCTCCTCAAGTGGCTATACAACTTAAATCCTTAGCTTCTCTTAATAGCAATCCTTTAAATAATGTAGCTTCCCTTTCTCTGGATACCTCAGACCTTTCTGAGATGCCTATAAATTATGAATCAAGCATGAGCACTCAAACTATATCGAATAAGCCTTCTAATCTAGATGAGTTTGCAATAATGGTTAAAAGGAGGTCTAGCAGAAAGAAAAAGGTTCCTACTGAGGAAACCAAAACATGATTATAGTAGCTTGGAATATCAGAAGGGCCAATGCTCCTCATAAAAAACTTTTGTTGATGAACTTTATTATGCAAAATAAAGCTTTCCTAGCTGGTTTCTTGGATATTCATATAAAGTCCTCAAATTGCAAAATTCTCTATGTCTTTCTTAGTAAATGAAACTTGATATCCAATTATCATCACCATCTAGATGAGAGAATATTAGTTATCTACAATACTATTGCAGTTACCACTAAAACATGCTTCACCTCAGATCAACTGATATATCTTAAAGTTTTCCAGAAGGATGGTATGTCCTCTGCACTACATTCATCTATGCTCATAACAATCCATATCAACAAACTGCATTCTGAAGCCAAATCAAATCGTTAGCATCCTTTATATCTCAAGCTTGGATTTTACTTACAGACTTCAATGCCTTCATTCACCCAAAGACCACAAAGGGATCAGATATATTGGGACCCCTTGCCATGAGATGAGATAGTTTTTTGCTGATATTCAAGTTATGGATATTCCTTGAGGGAGAAAATTTTTCACCTGGAGCAATAAACAAGATGGAGACAACCTCATTCGAAAGAATTTAGAAAGATGCTTGGATAATTAGTTATATTTCACCAATTTCCTAAGTCATTACACTCACTTTAGCACCCTAAGTCTCTTTTATCATTTAACTCTCATAATACATTTAACTTAAGAAAGTGTCACCTTCTCGTTTCAGTTTAACAACCTTGTAGTTGGACTTATAATAGTTGTAAATTACATCATGTTTTTGCTGGTAGTTTATTTTGTGTTTAGTTGTTAATTTGATTGTTTAGTGCGTGTTAGGTTATAATTGTGTTAATTAGTAGATATTTTTGTTTTATAGGTTGGAGCGTGCTTTTGAGCTTCATTTTTTGCTACATTTGGAAAGCTTCAAAGAGAGAGAGAAAGAAGAGAGCGAGAGAAGAAAAAAGGAAGAAAAGGAAGAAGAAGCGAGTCTTTCGATGCTACTGCCTTCCCGGATAAATGGGTCTTTTGATGCTGCTGTCTTCCTAGATTATCCGATATAAGTTCTCTTTTCCATTTTCATTTTTATTCACTCAATGTATAAGATTGAAATGGATTGTATAATGATGGATTTTGCATTGTTGACGATGTTCTAACTCTTTCTTTGGGATTTACCTTGATTAATGCTAATATAGTTGTTTTTGTGCTTTATTGATTGGGTGTTGTGATTAATTACGGTATTTACATATTTCGGTAATAAACTATAAGGATGAATAAGATAAAGATGATTGGAATGGATTAACGAGAGCTAGGCGATTTAGTAGATCACGTGATTAATCTTATCGAGTTTTGTACAGAGAGAGATCCCTTTGAATCGTGGTAGTTTATTAGAGGACTTAAGATCTAATCATAATTATGAGTCTTTTGTTAAATGAGAGATTGCAAACTACATAATTCAATTAGAGTTTATGATTTAGAGTTTAACGATTATAACTTGAGAGAGCGTAATTGACTCTTTGATAGTCTAAAACCAACACCGTAATAACGCATAAATGGCTAGATTAACATTAATGATAGGAAAATATCCTCTCTATAACTTGGTAATTTCTCTTGAGAGAATTTCATTGTGACTTGAGTGTTACTCAATTTTCCTTATGTCTTAATTTTCCAAATTAAATTCCTGCTAATCAAATTCCAGTATTTACTTTTCTGTGCATTTTTATTTTTATTTTCGTTTTTTTAATTTTCTAGCCTTTGATAACCTAGATTAGATTAGTTTTCACTCCTCATGGGATCGGCCCTTCACTTATTACAATTCATAACCTGTGCTCTTGCGATAATTGAAGGCTATAAATTATAAGACTCGATGCCTTCGATTAACTTGCTCATGTATTATGAAAGCATTATATACACCAGTTCAAGGAACTAAGCAATACATTCTTGCGAGGAAGCTCTCACTAATCAAGCAGGAAATGCAAGTGCTTTTAAAAACAGCAATGGGAACACTCATCATCTATTGATTATTACACAAGCTGCTCTAGACAGAATCCAATACATCTTCAAGATGATCCCCAGTCTCCATCATTGCTCGAGCAGGAAAGAACAACCATTCAACACCTCTCTAGTGCTCCCTATCATAACTATTCCTTATTTAGACAATGCTCAAGGGTTAAGTGGTTGAAAGAGAAGGATAGAAACATTGCTTACTTCTATTGAAAAGTCATATCCAAGAAAAACCACAACATAATCATATCCTTGCTACATAAGAACCAGGACTTAATTTCTTAACCTTTATTACTATATGGTGCTTATGATCATTTTTCTCAGCTTTTGACAACCCCTTCATAGGCCACTTCTTCTCAACACCTTCTGAGTGAAATTATGCAATGTCATATTACTGCTATTAAAGCTAAATGGTTACACACAACCTATTTCTAGTCAAGAAGTTGAGGATGCCTTGAAAACATTGAACCCTTACAAAGCCCCTAGTTTGGATGGATTCAATCCATTCTTCTACAATAAGATCTAACACCTAATCAAGCCTACAGTGATAGTTGTTATTCTTGAAATCTTCAATAATGGGAAGTTGTTGGCAAAAACTCTCGCTTTAATTACTAGGTCTTTTATTAATATTTTTATGATAACTTATATTAGAATATAGTAGATGATAATTTTGAACATATGGAATGTGGAGTGAACGAATTTATATTTTATATATTGATTTTGATACTATATATGTATGAAACTAGGGTAATAAAAATTGAAGGATTGATATCAAATCTTGTTGTTTATGTTTTCTAATACCTTTTATTGTCATTAAAAGACTTGCATGTAATTATATCATACTGTTAGTTTATGCCCTACAGTCAATTAGTTAGATGTATTTTAGTGATGTAATTATTTAAATACATTCATCATCTTATATATATATATATATATATATATTCAAATGTACATGATAAAGTATATGGGATAAATGTACACTGTAAATGAAATTATAATTATAAGATTCATATTGTATTTATATATTATCTCTAAATTATTTATAATCAATGTTCTATTAAAATTGAATATTAATAGAGCGTAAAAAGATTACCACATATTATATTTCTTCCTGATAAAGGAAGTAGTTGATCTCGTAAACTAAAATATGAAGATACTTAAACAAATATGTGAGTATTTTTTAGAGAACAAGTACATTGAACTGACTCCCTATTAGAATTCTATTTAGAACATTACTTATAGGTCTATGAAAATTTTCATTGTGATGATTATATAAGTGATTCTTTGATTTAAGATCTCAAAAGTATCTCATATAGGGATTACTACGTTTTGATACTACTTACGAACGATTATAATCAAGGATCTCAATTGGTAATTATTGGATATAACATGAACTATATAGAAGTAGTTTTATGATCAATATATGATTCATTACCTTCAACTAATTAAAGAGAATGTTTTATTATTCTTAATTAATATGAATTTGGAAAATCCTTGACCAAATGGGAATGGCATTTTGATAATAGTTTTCAAATACTATTAGGCAAAAGGGTCATTTTTGACCCTCAGTTTTGTACCAATTAAGAAGTATGACCCAAACATTTAGATGTTAACAATTCTAACCCTAATATTTGAAAAACATCAAATTTTAACCCCACCCTAATGAAAAATTCAAACGATTATGTTAAGTGTCAGGTTTGAAAATTTTTCTTGATAAAATGAGTGGGTCCCTATACCACGTCAGCATTAACGTGGAAAGTGGTACCTCGATTTTAATTAAATAAAAGAAAATTTTATTTTTATTTTTAAATTTAGGGCCCACCTTCATCGTTTTGTTTACTACGTGGATCAACTTTTAAAGAACCTATAAAATTTGGTTCCTTCTTACCCACTAACTATCTTCAACATCTAATGCTGGGGAATGTCCTTAAAGACACAAGCTCCTTTCTTTACTTAACTTATTTCTCTTTACTTTCTACAATCTTCACACCCAGGGTCACCTTCTACTAAATTAGCAAACCTTTTAACACTCCCATGAGATTCTTCCAGTCTTGTTTCTGAAGAAGTTAAACAGTTCGGAAGTTGCAATAGTACATAAATAGAGGCTTTAAGTTCATCAAGATTAGCACTGATCTTGAACCTATTTGAATTTAGAACATTAGATGGATTCAAAAGATCAAAAGGATCTGATGAAACATCATTATTTCCAATGGCTAAATGGTGATTTTTCTTCTACACAAATATATTAGATTTTAGCGAATTTGGATACTGTTCAAACATACGACCATGAAGTAGAAGATGGCGTTCATTTGAGTAAACATGCAAGGCCTCCAAAAGTTATGAATCTTTGGCAACCCTCGCCTCTACTAAAACATCTTAGATGAAGTACCCAAAAACTTTTTTTTCAAGATTTGATAATGTCTGCCCGCACGGGTGGCTCAGTTGGTCATTGGCAAGGTTAACTTGGGACAAGGACCAGGGTTCGAATCTCGGCAACGGGAGGAGTGGACCGCTTTATTGAGAAGCTGGTTGAGATCAGACCGTGATTTACCCCCTCACTACTCTTTCAGACCGGAGTGTGGGGGCGCCTAGGGCGGGTGATTCCACCTTTTGGGACAAGATTTGATGATGTCTTTTCCATCTAGTAATGTCAGCTACGGAACCATTTGTATCCATTATTCCACTAACTAACTATTACCTAACATATGCTTGGGGGTAAAAATTTCCAGAACAAATTAGTTCCACACTAAGTAGCTAAAGATGCTTTATACTCTCTCTTTTATGCACTTCTGAAGTAAATCACACGTTAATATATTGAGTAATAATATGACCAAGATACACAAGAAGGGGGGTTGAATTGTGATAA
>JANZLF010000007.1:8323675-8338708 GCA_026546835.1 Erythroxylum foetidum | reverse complement strand
ATCTTTTCTACTTTATTTCAAATTCAAGAATTCTCCTTTTCTATACACATGAAGAATCACCAATAATTCCTCATTTAATAGTTCTAGCTTCCAAGGAAAGTTCGGGGTCCAACAACTATAACCCATATAGCATCATTCTGTCTCGGAGTCTTAGGTAATCACATTATAAAATCCATAGTGATTCGTTGCTATTTTCACTTCAGAAAAGGCAACGAATGTAACTTTCCAACTGGAGCCTGATGCTCAGCCTTAACCTTTTGGCATGTTATACATTTAAAAACAAACTCTGCTACTTACATATTTAGTCCAGGACATTAGAAATGTTGTTTCAACGTGTTGTACATCTTGGTGGTACCAGGATGCATAGCATAAGTGGCTATATGAGTTTCCTATAAGATTTACTTCGTAAAATCATCCACATTAGGCACACATAGCCTCTGTTTTAACCACAATGTTTCATCTCTCAATTTAAATTTAGAATCTGTATTCCTTTTAACTTTTCAATCAGTTTCACCATTTCAGAATCTTTACTCTGTACTTTTTTGATTCTATAATGCAATATTGGTCTTAACTTTAGTGTGGAAATCAATGTGTTATTATGCTTTAGATTCAACTCCACATTCAAAGCTCTCAAATGAATCAAGCTCGGTAACCTCGATAACTGAATCTGAGCTACATTAGTATTTGAATTTCTAATCAAGGCATCAGCCACCACATTGGCTTTCACTGGATGAAACTCAATTGTGCAATCAAGGTCTTTTAACAACTTTACACATCTCATCTGTCTCATGTTTAATTCTTTCTAACTTAACAAATACCTCAAACTTTTGTGATCAGTGTATATCTAGAATGTCTTTCCATATAGCGAATGTCTCTATATCTTTAGAGCAAAAACAATTGCAACAAGCTCTAAATCATGTACTGGATAATTTATCTCATGAGACCTTAGTTGTCTCGATGCATAGGCTATCACCTTTCTATACTACATCAACACATATCCCAATCTTTGATACGAAGCATCACTGTATATTATATATCCTCCAGTTCCTGATGGTATATCTAACACCGGTGTAGTAGTTAATCGATGTTTCAACTCTTCAAAACTCTTCTGACAATCATCATAACATCCAAATGTCACATTCTTCCTCAAAAGTTTTGTCAGAGAGGCCAAGATCAATGAGAACCCCTCGACAAACCTCTGATAATATCCATTCAATCCTAGAAAACTTCAGATTTTTTATACATTTTTAAGAGCTTTCCAATTCATAACTGCATTTACCTTTTTTGGATCCACTTGTATGCCTTGTCCAGATACTATATGACCCAGAAATACTACTTAATCTAGCCAAAATTCACACTTACTGAATTTGACATACAATTGTTTCTCCCTCATAATCTGTAAGATCACTCTCAGATGTTCCTCATGTTCTTCTCTGCTCTTTGAATATACTAAGATATCATCAATGAACACAATCACAAATTGATATCCAAAACCTATCCTAAGAAAATTTGGAAAACTAATGAAGAAATTGGATGGGAACTTTTGGATAACCCATCCCATGATTGTGGGAATCCATATACAATTGTGGAAATTGCATGAAAGTAAAGAAAATGTTCTGTTGTGTGATTCTTGAAACAATTAATGATAAGGTATTTAACTATGATGCATTTGGACTTGATTAAGGTTTAAAAAGAACATAATTTGATGTTGGAAAAGTTGGTTAAATGTGTGATAAGTTTTGATTATTAATTGATGTTATACTTCAAGGAAAAGAATGTTGGATAATGATGCATCTAAGTTTGGATGAATGAGTATTGAAGAATGTAAGGTATTTCTGAATGAGAATTAGGTGAATGTATGAGTATATGTTGCTGGAAAATTTTTGATGAATGTATAGATTTAGCTTGCTAAAATTTCAGATGTAAGGTACCAATTGTATGTGTATTATAAGAAGCTTTTTGATCATGGAAATGTTTAAAGATAAGTGTAAAGTATGATTGATGAATTTGGACTAAATCAAGTTATTTTAAAGGGACAAAACTGATTGCAAAATGGTAATATACAAAGTATGATGTTGAAGGGTTAAGAAAGTTGAATATACCTAGAAAAAACAAATGAGCATGCATTGAACATGACCTATGTATATATGTGCACAAATGAATATATATTTGATTGATCGACTTTGCAATGTGAATTATGTGTGAATTGTATGATTTTAGACGCTCAAGTCAGACGCCATTAAGATATTGCCAAATCATCCAGGCAATAGTATACATTGGAGCGTACTGTGAGTTAACCTAGATGATATCATTAGGATTGATTTATTTTTGTTTCTGTTTAATTCCTATATATTGAACTGGTAATGAATTTATTGTGATTTGTTTATGAATTCCAAACTTTAATGGTCCGAGGAGTTTGATATTCGGGAATATATTAGAAGTATTCTATTTGCATCTGAATTTTGAATGATATATATATACTCAACAAAAGTTGAATGTCGAACTTAGGTCCGATGAATATGAGATTCTGTTTGTGCATCATAAGTGAATACTATACATGACATATTATGTTATTTGATGCATTTCATAAAATGCATGTTCAGATAAAGGCATTGTGATCAGAGTAGCCAGTCTGAGAGAGTTTTAAGCTCAGAATTCTACACGTAAAGCTTTGCTATGTGATTTCTATATCTGACTGAGCCCAATGGGCCAGTATTTGTATCTGTATCTGTATCTGAAAGGCGATTGGTCACAATAAATAATAACGAATCTGGAGTCTCATATGCATCTACATTTGTATACTTCTGATTATGAAATATATGATCATGAAATCTTTTCTGAAATTGTCATGATTAAATGATTGCCATGATAATGTGATTGATTGGGTTATTCATGTTTTGAAAGAATGTTTGTGAATTAGTTGATTTTTTGATATTTGTGTATTTGACCTGAGTGAGATCATCAATTATTGTTCACTCATTGAGTTCGCAAAACTCATAAAAAATAGCAACATGGCTTTTCAGGTATAAGACAGGAGACCTAGTTCCTAGGATTTGTCTAAAGGAACATTTTGGATTAAGATATGGCTCGAAGGTTTGTCAACTGACATCAGACGAGTTATAGTTTGTAATTTGTAGTTTCTTTTCATATAGAACTTTTGTATAAGGATTGTAAATATTTGTTTCAATGAATACTGTAAACTTTTGTCAATGAATGAAATGAAGTGTTGAAGTTTTTAAGTATTGTATATTCTTTACGATACCACTTAAGAGCTTATGTTTGCTCTAACATACCATTATTATAGGAAATGTACTTGAATGTCCTCTAGATATTCAAGTATATATTCTATGGTAGTAGGATGTTACATTATATGTCATAATTATCAAATAAGATCAGGACTTCAATCATGTATTTGATTACTTCCACTAGTTTATTTAATATAATGCCCCTCACAACTATTGAAAAAGATTACTCTTATTCTTCTAGTGGGCAAAGATCTTATTCAAATTTAGTTAATCTTGAGTTTGATTAACAAACTAACTAAACTTAGATTAGGTAAATAACAACTTTATCAATTATATCTCATGTAACTCTTAGATTCGTTAACTGACAACTCTTATAAAAACATATCTTATATTTTATTCCTAACCCCACCTTTAAATTCATGTGATCATGAGTTTGTTTATCCAAAGCAAATAAATTTAGTTCAATAGAACTCACTATTACAAGACTAAACATATTTGAGTTAAAGTGACCTTAAGTTTACTCAACAATCCTAATAATAAACATAACTCTAGTTTATTTTTATAATAGCGGAAGGTGACAATTGCATTCTCAATATGTACTTAATATTTTAATGAGAGATTTAATTTTGTTTGTCTCATCAAATAGAAAATTATACATGTAAAACATACAATTCAACACACATAATATATCAAACATATATTTTCAACTCTTTGGAATAATTAAGGTAGATTAAATGTATTAAGTCCTAAATAAACTAAATTATTATTATAAATAGAAATTTAATTTAATTTGAAAACAATTTTCAAATCTAATTGTAAACTGTTTTCAATTGTCTTGACTCCTTTAACAAAATTTAATTAAAAATAATTTTCAAAGAATTATGCTTTTTACTTATTATAATTTAGAAAAACTCCTTTTTCAAAATTACGTAAGTAACACGTTCTATTCCAATTAGAAAACTGTTTCAAAGCTCATTATAAATTACTATTTCTAAAGTCATTAGAAATTATTTTCCTTAATTAGAAAACTATTTTCTAATATTAAAAGGAAACTACTTTCAAATTTATATAAAACACTTTTAGATTTAATTAACAAAGTCATTTATATTATTTATTTTGAGATTTATTTCTTAATTAATTAGAAAATATTTCCTTAATAAATTAGAAAACTATGTTCAAAAATAAAGAAAGTTTATTTTTCTTAATTAATAAATGTCAAATTTTGATCAAGAAATTTTTTTCTTAATAAATCAAGAAATTTAGTATTCATAAATAAAAAATAACTTCTATATAAATAAGAAAATAATTCTCTAAACAAATAAAATCCTAAATTTAATTTATCTCAATAAAATTAAAATAAATAAATTTAATTAAAAAACATTTTTTAATTATTTAGAAAATATTGTCTTAATTTTAATTAATCTAATTAATTAATTTTAATATAATTGAAACTAATTAATTCTAATTTTAGAAACTACTTGTCTAAAATTAAATTAAGAATCAATATAATTATTAATCTTAATCATATTAATAAAAATAATTACTTTAATTTTTGATGATGACAGCTATATGCTCTTACTGAAGATGACAACTATATTCCTAGAAAACTTCTTGTAGATATGATAAATTTACAATCATCTCCAAAATAATTATCTAAATTCATTATGCAAGTTAATTTTTTAATGTCTCATATCCTTTCAACTATACATCAACTATATCAACAAAGAAACTAATTCTAATTAGATGTATTGTCATGAGATTTGAACTTTTTAAATTTCATCTTACTCTCACTCCTTTTCTTGAAAACAATTCTCCTAAAAATATACAGTAAAACAAACAATTTATTCAATGGATCTATAAGATTATATCCAACCTTTTGGATATCTCATAACCTTTTATCGCCCAATTTAGTTATAAACTTAATAGATAATATATGCTTCAATGAAGCATTACATCCTTAAATCATTAACTTTAACTCTTTCAAAGTCTTGTCGTCTCATATCTGATGCAAAATCTTGCTAATTGATGTAATTGAAACCATTAAAGGTAAGTAATTGTGCTAAGCATAACTATAAAAGAAATAATATTGCATCATACAATATCTCACATTGTATTTTCCTCCTTATAAAATTGATATTCTTATGAAATTTTATTGTGAAGGTATTTATTAGAGAATCTCATTCCCTATAGATAACTGAAAATTTAAAACTCACTATATTGATCTCATCGAAATGCTTCAACATTCTTAATGCTTAATTTTACTTAAATTTAATCAATTTGAACTATTTAAAAATTTAAATCATTAGCTCATTTGATACATATGACTATATCGCATAAATTCGTTAGTAATCTAATGAAACATAAGTATCATCCTTTTATGAATTGTTATTCCATCCAATACATCACATGTATAAATTTGAAAATTCAATACCATCATCATCCTTTCACCAAAGGTTGATTTAGTTATTCTTCAACTTAACAAGTTCATAAGTTTCATATGATTCATAATCAAAAGGATACATATACTCTGGCATGTAACTTTATAATTCTCGATATGTTGATTTAACCAACATGACACAAAAGGATATTCTCGGTTATTCAAACTTTTATTTTTTTGTCATTTATGTTAATCATAAATCTCCTTTGATCCAATATATACAAATGCGAGCCACGAGAGTAGTACCAATTTTTACTTAACAATCCATTTATTATAATGCATTGTACGATATAATAATGTTGAATATAAATTTAGTATCAAATACTTATATGTATGAACTACAAATATATATGATCTCTATCATATTTCGTATAGGTTAAAAAATTCGTGCCATCATTTATTTTTATGATAATTATGATTATACTATATCAAAGCCTTTAATTGATGTCTATGTTTATGCTTCTAGCAGGCTAAATTGAGTGGAACAACTCCATCAAAGTACTATGCTTTTCAACTTTACTTCAGGCAACCTCTTGCATCTTGTTATCATGATGTTGGCATACATCTTATATGTTGTCATTAAAGTTTATGAGACACTAATCAACTCAAAATATCAATACATTTTGTTATCCATATGCTTTTGAGATATTTCTAAAACTTTGTTACCAAATTCTCAACAAAGATTATAACAAAATTACGTAATAAGTATACAATTTTCTTTTCTAACTTTGAGAACTCTTCTTAAACATAATCCTATGTCCAAGAAATTTAGTTCATTAACTCTTAGTATCAATTATACTAAACAAGGCAAATTTTACTCAGAATACCATAGATTGCATACCGGAATACTCAATGGGCATTCCAATATGTAACCTATAATGATGGCATGTTAGAGCAAACATGTATCCAACTTAATCATGGCATCATTTAATATACATAAAAATCACCAAATTTTAAAACCAAACTACATTCCTCATTTCATTTCATAGAAACCAAACTTACATTGTAGCTTTACAAACCATCCGAATATATAGAGTATTAAAACTAAGTACATTATATGAGGAATTTTACAAAAACTTCTATTTAATCCTTTAATCTTAGCTGACCGACCTTTGAGTCATATCCTCATAAAAGTATAAGAATTAATCTTCTTGTAGCGTCTCCCTTTCACTAGTGTCCTCTCTCGGTCCTGAAAAATTAACGTTGCAAATTTTGATGAGTTTTACGAACTCAGTAATATAACCATTCTCGATGGTTCACCCAATTCATACTACATAACAAATCATATAAGCAGATTATTTCACATCTTTTCATTTAGCAAATTGCACCACATATCATTTACTCCACATACCCACTTTCATACAAATACATGTCCACATTATAATTCAATCAGTCAAACACACTTAATAAGAGTATATGCAATATTTGTGTGACTCACTTTCAATTATTACGTTGTTGTGATTGAGTGCTTAAACTGTCCTATATCGATTGTGGATACTAGGCTTATTGATACTATCCCTTACACGTTGTGAATACAGGGCTCATTGTACATATCGAGACTTTGGCTCTATACCACATTTCGGAGCTTTAAGCTCCTATTCAGTCGCATTCAAGAAACACTTCAACATCACATTTATAAATCAGAATCTTCGGATCTTCATGTTCGGAATCAGTTCAAACAATCCACATCAGAACATAATTTCACAAATTCACATTCAAGGAACACTTCAATATCATATTCATAAATCAGAATCTTCAGACCTTCATGTTCGGAATCAGTACAAACAATCCACATTCAGAAATTTATAACAGACAAATACTAAGTGAGATCGTCTAGGTTCCTCATAGTACAATCTAGATAGTTGTTACCTTGAAGTCTTAGCAATGTCTGGATGATGGCACTCAATGTGCTCCTCTATATCATACAATACATACACACATCACTAGTTTGCACAATGATACACGTACTCATTTATGCACATATATGTATACAAAATATTTACACTTCATGTTCATGACAATCCTGGGTTCCTTATCTTTATTCTTGTCACAATATTCATTCATATATCAATACTCAATTGATCAATCTAGATTTGTCTAAAAACATATTTTCGGGTCCACTTTGCATGATTATTCTCATAAGGAAAGTGAATAATTTGATAACACTTCCTTCTATAAAATTGTTCTTACATGTCTTAAGTTTCTAATGATACCAAGATCATACAATTTGATTTAGTATTCTAGAAGTTATACTCAATATACTACAGACTGGGTACATTTGAAATTTTGGCTAGTGTATGATCATGCACTCAAAGTTGTACAACTCATATCTCTCAATTCTAATATCTAAAAATTACAAACTTTATACCAATTGAAATTTAAGAGAATAAGCTACAACTTTTTGAAGACAATTTTATCTGATTCGACCTACATCAATACAGTTTATTTACTAATAGTAGGACATGATTTCTGTCACGGGTAGTGTTATAGCCTAAGCCAAGATGCAATTTCAAGCTAAATTTCAAGACCCTTACGGACAGAATTAAAATTCAATTTCTTCTTAAAAATTGTATCCAAATGTCTCTAATTCAATTTAAATTAAGAATCATCTCATTTGGAAACCTACAGATCAAAATATAGCCAAAATATCGAAGCATGTTTAGTGAAAACAATACAGCTAACATATTCTAACACAATCAATCATTAACATCACATGGAATTCATCCTAATTCATCATCATCAATTCTCTATTATAACATGACATAAACACTAATCTTTTACTTACTTGCTTAGTTCTAATCCCAGCTCAAAAGTCACTCTAAATTAGTACTCCATACATGCAGAAGCATCACACATTCAGGGTGAAACTTGGAAGGATTTCAGCTAGAACAACAAGGCAACTATATTTTGATTCTCTACTTAACTTTGTGAGGGTGAAGGACCAATTATTGATGCAAGAATTAGACATGAACATAAACAAATGTTTCGGTGGTGTGTGAGAGGAAGGAAGAAGAGAAATGACCATAGCTGGAGTTGCTCCTGCTGAAACTGACACCTAAGGTGTTAGGTGTCATCTAATTGAATGACCATATGTCTTATGACATGTTCAGCACTTATCAAGCATATGTGTTGCCAAATGTCTCCAACTAACTAGGTCAGTTGTCCATTAATCAACCATGTCATTTGTCATCAACTTACCGACCCATTCGTCTCAATTAATTACTAGTCCATTTGTCACCAATTTAATTATGTCAAATGTCACTCAATTATAGGCTAAATCATTCAAATTATTTATGCATCAATTTATCATACTACTAGGCATTTTTTCTAGTCCAAATGTAACCTAAATTTTAGGAAATTTTCTAAAATTTACCAAAAAATTTGAAAGAATAAGTATTAACACCAAATTGGTTTTTAACACATTTAAACCACAATTCTCAATATAATCACATTTATAAATCAATTATACCTTAAAAATGTTAATGAATGCATATACAATTATATTAATGTGCAAAATTAATATTCTCGTGTATGTGTATGCCATATTATGCATAAGCATAAAATACCCTTTCTAATTTCTCATTAACCTCTTATAAACACAATTTTAGTCTTAACATAGGTAACGGGATGTTATAACTCCCCCATCCTAAAAGAAATTTCGTCCTCAAAATTCTTACACGATGGTTCAAACAGGTGGGGATATTGTTTCCTTACATTATCCTCAATTTCCCAAGTTGCTTCCTCAGTCGATTGATTTCTTCAAAGGACTTTTACAATGGAATTACTCTATTTCTCAGCGGCTTTGTCTTATAACTCACTATCTTGATCGACTCCTCCACATAACTTAGATTACTAGTAATCTTAACCTCTTGAGCCGGTATCACATGTGATGGATTGGATCTGTATCTTCTTATCATACTCACATGAAAGACGTTAAGCAGCTGAGACATTTCATTAGGCAAAGCTAACTTGTACGCCAAAGGTCCTATCCTCTCAATGATCTCATAAGGACCAATGTATCTCGGGCTCAACTTGCCATTTTTACTAAACCTTAGAACACCTTGCCAAGGGGACACTCTAAAAAAAAATATGTCTCCTACACTGTATTCTATATCCCGTCGATATTAATCCACATAGCTCCTTTATCTATCCTGAGTTGCTTTTATTCGATTCCTAATCAGTTTCACCTTATTCATAGTGTCTTGTATCAGTTCTGGACCTTCAACCATTCTCAAGCCCTCTTCATCCTAATACAGAGGCGATCAACACTTTTTGTCATACAATGCCTTATATGGTGTCATTCCAATACTACTGTGATAATGATTCTTATAAGCAAATTCAATCAATACTATATACTGATCCCACGATCCTTGAACTCCAATACACATGCTCTAAACATATCTTCAACAGTCTTGATTTTTCTCTCACTCTGTCCATCCGTTTGAGGATGAAATGTAGTATTGAAGTTTAACTTTGTACCTATAACTGACTGCAAACTATTCCAGAATCTCCAAGTGAATCTGGGATCCCTGTCTTATACAATGGACCCCAGAACCCCATGCAATCTAACCACTTCATTCACATACTTTTGGGGTAACTGGTCTAGTGAGTTATTTTCTTTCACTGGTATGAAATGGGTCGACTTAACTAATCGGTTTACTATTGTTGGACCTCGCTTGGTTCCGGAATCTAACTCTTGCGAAATCATGATACTTGAGCTTGCTTTGATACCACAATGTTGGATCTCACTTGCGAAGCCCAACTTCGGATGTCTTAAACCTTGATCATCATTGGTTCATTCTCATTCTTATAAAACCCCAATAAATTTTTTTTCCTCACAAATTGTTCAATGGCGTGCCCATACAAACCAGTCAATATACTTGAACTCGTTTTTCTTATTTGTGAACAGAATTTGGAAATCTTTAAACAAGAATTTCAATTTGGCTTCTTCAAAGAAATCATAGCTCTAAGCCTCTATTTTTCTTTGAAGCAAGAATCACCTCAATCGGAGCTATATAGCTCAAGATATGCTTAAAATTCCAAGGAGTCTTTATACCTCAATCATGCTCTTTAAACTGGCCTCTCACTTTCTTGCAATCAAACTTTTTCATATCAAAACCAAAAGCTACCAAATTTCATGGAGAGATAAATTCATGTCTTAGAAATCTATCGCCTCAAGAATCACTTCATTCAGAGGTCGGATGAGGGAGTTATAACCAAAAGAACCTAACATGTTCATAACCTCAATCATGCAGTAACATGTCTTGGCGCGATTGTCATAACTTTCACCACAAATGTAGGATTAGTATTGGAAAGAAGACTTTGAGATCTAAAACTTTCATGAGACTAAAAAGTCAGATTCTACCTCTAAAATGATCAAAAACTGCGATTTACTAAAGCTGACCCGTGAGTGTCCGTTTAACTGACATGCATGTTCGTTTAACGGACACTGTCGGGCTAAAATACACTTTCTCACCTGAGAAAGTCTGTTAAACAGACATCAAGTCCGTTAAACAGACATGGGCGATGCTTTGGGTCCTTTTTGACCCATAAATGTCTGTTAAACGGATATGGGGGTTCCCAAAACCCCTCCAACCCTCTCCAATGCTCCCTACATCCAATCTAACATCATTTTCAATCAATATCTTCTTAAATTCACTTATTCTAATGCCTAAACACTTCATAACAATCCAAAACACAAATTCATTTCACAAAATTCTCAAATCCTAACTCATTTGGTTCATCAAGACCACCATTTGCTATCATTTACCATAGTTGTCATCATGCACAATTCCTATGCAACATCATAACTTGTAACAATCATATCTTTTCATTCCGATATCCTAAATTTGCATACTATATAGCGTCGGAAAGCTAAGAGGATCATCTATAACTTTTATTAAGACACCTTGGTCAAAATCATCATATATTAATACAGAATTTCTTCTGAACTCAGAACACACACATTTACCCTCATGAAAACTAAAAATTTGTCCCAACTTCACTTCCTTAATTGCACATCATTCATAACAATTTAACTACCAGATGGAATTCACCCAACCCTCAATCTCAATTCACTTGAATTCTTATATTCACCAACATCTCTATATTCATAACATCTCACTGATGTAAATACATATGTAGATATATACCTACCATTCATTCTCAACATTCATCATGCTCATCAATACATCATTCATAATTCATTAACAACAAGTAAGACTTTACAAAACTTCAATGGAATTCAAAGCCACAATACATTAATGTTCTAAAATCCCCAAATTACACAAGAAACTTGAATGACAATTGCTCAAAATATAATTACAGCTTTATTTACATAAATCTCTCCAAAACAAAACAAAACATGCAAATTCGGATTTAGTACTTGATTCACTTTTACTTGATCTCTTGTTCTTCACCTGAAGATGGGGAAAGAGAGGGAGTGAGCTCAAAAGCTCGTGGGTAATAGTTTTATAAACGGTAATAGGCAAAAACCATTTGAAACTTTCACGATTATAGCAAAACCTCATTGAAAATTTATAAAACATTCTTTTCTCAAAATTGTCAACTTGTCAAGCAAATTCTCATTTCACTCAAGTCAAACAATCATCAAACTTATCAATGCATGAAAACACATAAACACGTCATAATGGTTCAGGTAGGTCCAAATTCATGACGTACTACACATTCCCATATAATAGTCCTGTGTAGCCGTAAACTTGAGGGAGTCCTTGAAGGAGCTCTGTACCACTAGCGGGCAGGTGAGAGAAGCCTATTCTTGGGTCAACGTGCACGTGACGGTTCTTGAGGGACTACCACGAACCCACATAATATGAAGTTCATGAACTTGAAAACATTTGGCCCAATGGCACATTTTTGAAAATCTCGACTTTCATGAGCATGCACCATTCATATGCAATTCTATCATCATTTCACAATTTTACAACCAAAATTATATGCCAATCATAATAAACCTTTCTCAAATCATGTGAAGGAAACATGTACCACAATTACAAAGCATTTAGCAATCATTCTCAAAAATTCATTTACAAAAAAACATGTGGAAATTTGCAAGTATTCAAAGAACAATAAATGCACTTTTATCAAATAGTTGGAAAAATCAATTAATTCCTTTGAGTTGGAAAACATTGATGGCTTATTAACACAATTATAAAAAAGTCACCCACCTTATATCCTTTCTTGAAACTTGACTCAAATTGCTTCCCTTTGATCTTAATTCCTCTTGCCTCCCTAAATCCCCTTTGACATAAACCATAATTCCCAAATCAATGGTGATCCCAATTGGCAAACCTATAACACATAATCACTAAAATTAATCTTGAAAAACACAAACCCATACCATTCTTAATCCATAAGAACCAAAATCTTCAAAAATTTGCAAATCAAAATCTTATTCTTACCTTGAATCTTCACCCAACCAAGGGTTTTCTTGGCTCTAATGGAAGCTTGAACCTTCCTCTATCTTTTCCTTCTTGAATTAGCTCCAAACACCCACTTGAACTCCAAGAAAATGGAAAACCCTAGCTCTTCCTCTTTTCTCCCCTCTTTCTCTCCATTTTCTTGCTTCTCTCTTCTCTCTCTCTCTAATTTTCGTTTCCCTCTCTTCTAATGGAAGGAAGACTCATTTTTCTTACCTTTTATACCACTTATGATTGGACAATGTCCATTTTGCCCTTACTTATATGCCTTGCAACTTAAATGACTTAAGTGGTCTTCCAATTTTGCCCTCATGCATAAATTACCACCTTAATTCAATTTAAATCCAATCAACCCATGCCATATGATCTTGCTCAAATTAACATGTTAATTTCTCATATTAACATGCTAATTAATTCCTCAAAATTATAAAATAATCTATCAATGCCCCAAAATTTATTTTAATTCATGCTTACTTTAGGACATTTTTATAACCATCAAATTGAAGGAATTTGCTAAAACTTCCTTCTATAGAAATGTTCCTCATTGTCTTAATTTTCTAACGAAATCAAAATCATTCAATTTGGTTCACTAATCTGAAAGTTATACCCAAACATTTCCAAACTGTTCTTATGCGAAAACATTTTCCTGCGCACGATTTCCATCTAAATATTGACTTTCTTATAGACTGAATTGGAATTTAATTCCTATAGATAACTTGTAGCTCCATGTTTCTAGTTTAATTAGAAATAAGAATAAATTCATTTTAAGCTCTAAAGATCAAAATATCATCAAAATACTGAAGCATATTCACTAAAATATCCATCTCATACTCTATTTACCGATCCTCTCACTTTGATTCAATCAATCTTTTCTAATTTATTTCAAATTCAAGGATTCTCCTTTTCTATACACATAAAGAATTGCCAACAATTCCTCATTTAATAGTTCTAGCTTCCAAGGAAAGTTCAGGGTCTAACACAACCAGTCCATCATGAATAATCACTAAGAAGAAGTTCAAAAATCACTAAGAAGATGTTCATGAATCACTAAGAAGAAGTTCATGAACAGTCACTAAGAAGAAGTTCATGAATCACTAAGAAAAAGTTCATGAAAAGTCACTAAGAAGAAGTTCATGAATCACTAAGAAGAAGTTCATGAATCACTAAGAGGAAGTTCATGAACAGTCACTATGAAAAAGTTCATGAATCACTAAAAAGAAGTGGAAGGTCAACATAAGAAGAAACAAAAGTCAACCTAAGAAGAAGTAGAAGGTTAACAAAAGAAGAAGCAGACTACACTCCTAAGCATCTCCACTTATAAGGGTCATAACTTTTGACTCCGATGTCTAAAAATTTCATACTATATACCATTGAAAAGATACAAGGAAGATTTATAACTTTATAGAAGACAACTTTCTCTAAGTCAGACTATAAAAATCCATAATTGCCCTCGAATTCGGAATACAAACTTTACATTCATCCACCAACGAACTGCACTTAGTTCTCACTTCATGACAAATTTTGAGACTCTTAGAGATAGAATTGAAATTCTATCTCTTCATAAGAAACGTAGCCATATGTTTCTAATTTAATCCAAATAAAGAATCATCTCATTTGGATAACTAGAGAAAAATTTGTGGCTAAAAGACTGAAGAATACTCCATAAACATTTTCCAGATCAACCATCCATTTTGTTTCACAATCTTTTCTTAACACAAATCATACTAAGATCACCTTTTCTACTTCACTTACTCCTCATTCTCTATTTCATTTCAAATCAATATCATTTATAAAGAAATTTATAATCCATGATTAATCATGAATACCAATAACAGAACATACACCTATGTACCTATTCCTCATCAACTTACTACACAAATGCAACTTCATTTTTGGCTTTCATTCTACTTCT
>JANZLF010000007.1:8274309-8288821 GCA_026546835.1 Erythroxylum foetidum | reverse complement strand
TGCAATATTATGTGAAAGTATGTCATTTAGAATAACTGCCATCCCTAGGCTTTGCCATGCATTCATTATGTATAAGATATATAATGAAACAATATAGGATGATTAATAAATTGCATCTAGATAAGATGGTATATATTAAAACTTAAAGACCAAAAAGATTGAGTGGCAGAGGATGCTCATGTGAAAGTCCATAGTCTCTATATGATGGCCCATTTGCATGTGGTGAAGTGTTACTCCCTACTAGAGAACATAAATCCTAGATCTTGCATAGTTTAGGTCTCCTAAAGGATAAGTCAACTCATTGGTAGCAAAAGGGATCTCCGATGGAGGCATGATTTGCAAGTACCTTTGGTGGATGAATCAAATGGTTACACACTTAACATATTTTATCATTAACCTACCCACTATAGCTCTGTTGATAAATGTATGGACCAAATTATAGCGCTTCTTTAAAGTTTAGGCATGAAGATGCTTGGTAGTTTTTTTCGTGGGAGGGTCCTAGTTTTTCTTTTAATGGATAAGATGGTCCACCGTCAGTTAATCCGTTATAGATAAGAAAAATAACCATCGTATAAAGATTTTTTTTTTTGAGTTTTGTTAAATCTATCATCATGCATACATGTATTATGATTTTACACAAAGTTCCAATATTATTGATTTGTATGCTTATTCTTTAATAATTTATATTTTTAGACATAATCACCATAATATGAATCCTCTTACTATGCTCTTGACTAATAACAAATTGCAAAACGGAGAGAAATTTAATGAATGGAGAGGTAACCTTGACATTGTTTATATACAAGTAGTACTTCAATATCCCATTCATATATCATAACCATTGAACCTTCACTATATGGAATTCAACAACAAAATCACATTCATAATCATTCAACACATAATGTAAACAAACAAGCAATAAAGTAAGATCATCTAGGTCTACTCACAATACGCTCCAGATTAGCATTAGCTTCCATGATCCGAAAACATCTGGAAGCGGACGTTCTATCCTGTATCATCATTATGCAAATCACATATTGCACACACATTATTAATTTCACAATCACATAAACATTCAATTTTACACATATGTATATGTGTAATGTGTAATACATGCTCAATGACAATTCTGGGTATATTTTCTAAATTCACATCTTATGCTCATTCCCATTTCATAACTCATTATGTCTAATTGAACTTAGATTTACACTTCAATTGTACATGATCATTCTAAATTCTCCATTCGATCTTTACCCTTTGTATGTCTCTAGCTTATTCATAAGCTTACACCTCAAGAACACTTGGTTACTCTATAACATAACTCAATTTCTTGTCATCTCTTTTCTAACCTCATATGATCTCATAATATCCATTTCTCATTCATAATTAATCCTTTAATAAATACTACTCAACTTCTTTGAATCATGGCTACAATCATATGAACATCTTCATTCCCATTATACTCATGCCTTAGGTCCTTT
Organism: Erythroxylum foetidum; assembly: GCA_026546835.1. NCBI lineage: Eukaryota > Viridiplantae > Streptophyta > Magnoliopsida > Malpighiales > Erythroxylaceae > Erythroxylum > Erythroxylum foetidum. Next base: position 8,287,340 of record JANZLF010000007.1, on the reverse strand, counting down.
GATATTATCCCTTCATTCACTAAGTTATAACCTTCATTTTCACTTCAAAGCTATCATACATTAGTCACATAAACCAAGGATCATACTAGGTTCAATTTAAGACCCATTTAAGCCTCAATTAGGGTCACTTAACCTGTGAATGTCTATTAGGTGGATATCTATGTCCGTTAAATGGACTTTTATGGGTCACTTACAGAAACTTGAAAATTTGACCCTCTAGATATCAAAATATCATCTCGAGTTCTTCATAGAAGTTGTAGCTCTCGAAGTCCTATTTAAAACCATGCCTAAATAACCTCAATCCGAGTTCTACAGAAAAAGTTATGCCTCTTGTAACAAAGGATGCCCAATTGTTTTCTACGTTTTTCAGATTTATAACTCTTTACTTACAACATTCAAGTTCTCATGCTTAGTCTGTCCTTTCTAGTTCAATACTCATCATTTACGCATTATTCTAACTCCATTTCAACTCAATATCATCCATAACCAGATTATAGCCCATGATTGATCATAAACACCACTAACTTCATTTCCACTTTCATTTCACGTATAACTATCACCTTGATCCTTCACATTTCAAGAAACCACATTAATCCTTTTCTTTAGCTTTAGACTCATTTTACATCATCACAAAAAAAACCCAAGGGATTCACATTAATTCATCAAGAAAACATAACAAAAACCTAATATTTATCTAGTTTTTCTGCACTTTTTCCTACACCAAATCCTAAACTTCAAGTCAAAATTGGAAAGTCTTAAAGATAGAAGTTGAATCAATTTATTTATACAAAATGTAGCCATATATCTCTAATTTAATCCAAAACAAAGATCATCTCATTTGGATAACTACATAACAAATTATGGCTAAACAAGCAGAAGCTTAATCAGTGAAAAATGTCCTAGCTAATATTTTTCTATCACACTTTAAACACCATTCACTCACTCAATCCAACATTATGTCATTCCCTAATATATTATCCATCAAAACACAAGCGAGACATGAATCTATCCCTATTTTTCATCCACGTTTTTAGCATATACCCATCCTCATATCATGAATATCTAACTCCTAACTATCATCAAACATGCTCCATTCATCAAAGCTATAAAGAGGAATAGGTTACTTACTTGATTTAGCTTCAAAGCTCCTTCAAATCACCAAGAAACCCTAGCTCCTCCATATACACGATCTTCACCTTTTTAATGTGGAATAGATTGGGTTCCATTAGCAACAAGAAGAAGATGACAAAGTATTTAAGTGGTGATTTGCGGCTTTTCGCTCTTACCATTTGAGGTCGAATCAAAAATTTAATTCCAAGGATTATAGTATAGAATACAACCTCAGGTCGTCTATCTTAATCAAAAATTATACAAATGGACTTAAGCTAGCGTATATGTCATGAAATGCAAGCTAAGTTGGTAAGGAGGGAGTTTTCGGTTCTTTTAGAAAACTAAACAAAAATGAATGAATTGTAAGAGAAATGTTTAAAAAGTATTTTTGAATTTTTGGGAATAGAAAATGGAAAGATAAAACAAACGTTCAAATAATGATAGGATCCTCTCGAAAATAAGCTTTGGCTATCATAGTTCGAAATTTATCTTTGATAGGAGTAGAAATCACTAAGTTTCAAATGGTAAACCTTAAAGAACTATTTAAGCCCAAGATTTTAATCAATGTACTCTATTTCTTAAAACCTTGTTGAATGCATCTTAGTATGTGCAATGGGTAAGTCAATGCAAATGGTCAATTTGGGATCTAGCATCATCTCAATATCAAACACAACTAGGCAGATAAAAGAGAATTAACAAAATCACAAATAGACATATATGAGACTTCATATATTCAAGCTCTGAGTTCTACATCAACAAACCCAATAACACATTAAATGTTGAATACTTGATTAAACTCTAATCAAGAAAATTCAACTACAAATTACAGTTCCTAAACTTAGGAGTTGCTAACAATGTAACTAAACAAGATTAAACTACTCCCCTTTAAATCCCATTGAACTTCATCCATTGCTACATCTTCAAGAGGAAAAGGTGCTTAGCCAAGCATTGCTTCAGGAAAACTCACAACCGGAAATCCACCAGAAGCATCCATGGTAACAACTGTTGATGAAGAAATTGACGATGAAAATGGAGGAGAGTGATGAATGATGGTCGAAGTTGAGAGAGAGTCGAGTGTATGTTCTATCTATATGTCTGTATCTATCGACTGTTAACCTAATTTGGTAGGTTTTTAAAGGAAAGATGATTTAGGTCGGGTTGCATAGTGGGTAAATTTTCTAAAAATAGTTTAGGTTTTCGAAGGTTCACCGCGGCGAACTTTTCTCTAAAGGTTTTTCTTCATTGCTGGTTCCTTCGCCGCGGTGGAAGAATTAATTTTCACCACGGCGAACTTTTCCCGAAAATTCAGCCTAGATTCCTTTGTATTTCACCGTAGCGACAGATCCCTTTAACCGTGGCGAACTTCCTGTTACGCCTGTTCTCTTGTTGACTTCACTTTAGCCTTCTTTGACTCTACACCTTCTTTTTAAGTCCCTTCTTCTTGAGTCTCCTACAATGAACAATGGTAGTTTATAGTATCAATTGTTCTCAAAAAATTAATTAGTGTAATTAATATTGATTTGTGATAATTTTTACTCTCAAACTACATAAAATCAAGGTACACACTCAAGAATCAATTTAAGCATAAAATCTAGACATAGGAGTGAAAAAGTGTAGTAAAAGTCATGAAAATGTCGCCAATTTATATAATAAACTTGGGCTCAATCAGATTCCCCCAGACTTAGACCTTTGTACTCCTGGACAAAGTTTGATAGAGTCAAAGAGACACAAGTACAAAAGAAAAATTCTGACAATGCATAAAATAAGAGTAGGAAATTGGCAAAAATCACTTTCTTATAAATCAATCAAAGCAGACTGAAAGAGTTCCAAGAAAATAATCACTATAAGAATTTAATCCAAGAGATTTCACTCAAGGGAAGGTATTTGCTCTCATCTCACTTGTTTTTGGCAAAATTTCACTCTAAAATCTGCTTAGTCCATTCTCTACCATAAGTTTGTGATAGTTCTACCTCTCCACTACAAGAACTACAATCTCAAAAATCAAGAGGACTTTTCAAGGTTGTAATGCACGGAAGGCCAGATGAAATGGATGGAATGGACAAAAGAAGAAAAAAAAAATGAGTACATGCACCATAATTGTGAAATAGATGTCAACAGTAAGAGAATATTTACACAAATGACAACATAATTTATTTCTTAACCCTTTTGTTTTTTAGACACCATTTTGTTGAGAATATTTTCTTTTGAGAACATATATATATATATATATATATTCTTTCTTTTTGGAAATTGTTCTCTTTCTTTCTTTTCTTTTTTTTTCAAAGGCTTTTCTCAATAACCAATTTCTTGAGATAACTAGAAGAAAATGCGAAATAAAAGATTGACACCATAAGAAGATGTGTGCATGTGCTCAAAAATTATGGCTCAAGGGGCTAGCAATGGATAGGTGTTTATGGGGATTGTGTTTGGATCAACAAGGTTTTGAAAGAATGCCTCTATCATGTTAGCAAAATTCTAGTTCATCAAGCTTTGATTAAGAATTGAAACAAGTTCTAGAGAGATATGAAATAAGCAGATACACACAAAAAAGAAAAAATTTCAGGCCTAAATATCGTTCCAACAAGGTTAATACCTCAATTAACAATCTTAAGGTTTAAAAACATAAAGTGCTACTTTGTTAGCATACCCTCACTTACTTTGTGTTGAAAAATTTGAAAATGAAATTAGCCAAAACCAACTATTATTTAAAGAATAGAAGGTATTTTCAAAAACACGGGGATCGCTTTGAAACTTATAAAATCTTTGAGATACAAAAGGGACAAGAATCTAATTAGGGAGAATTGTTAAATTGAGGCAATTAAAAAAAACATTTTTGCAAGAGTATGGCGCCGGGGCGAATAATTCAGTACACAAACATTGCCGCGACGAAGAAAGATTTCTCTACAGTAAAAAACATGGAGTCCGCACATTGCCGTGGCAAAGGCATAGTGCACCGTGGCAAAAAAACGACAGAAACTTTTGAATCAGCTGATTTGCCTCAATCACCAAGTTTAAAATTTGAACATTACACACAATTGACTTGCAAAAACATTTAAATGACCGAAATGATGCACAAACAAGAATTGAAAGTGGGAAAACCTCCCCAACACTTAAACATCGTGTTGTCCTCAATGATGAAGAAAAATTAACATAAATATGCAATAAAGGGAAAGGGGAAGGCGTATTAGCAATAAATCGGAAGGGCAAAGAGAATTATATACAAATTGTGGGAAAAAAGTTTGGACATTACAAAATTGAACTGAGCATCTGACAAAATAATTAGAAAAATAAAACAAAAGGAAAATACAAGAATAAACACTTAAACTACTTCATCATAAGGAAGCTGAAAGTACAGGTGCTCAACGAGCAAGGCATCCACCCATCGCCGATACTGCTGATCTCGATCCTGTCGGGCTATGGCCTGATGAAGGGTGTCCCAGAGGGTAGCCAGGTCTATAGAGAGGCCATCGACCCAAGGAGCAAGGGTTTGTAAAGTGACAGGCTCAGTAGGAGCCAGAGCACTCGCTAGGCAATGCATCGGTATGGTTGGTAGCAACATTAGGAAGTGGGGTGGGATGTGGAGGAGGTGGGGTGGATTAGGGAGGAGGTTAGAGTTGGGGTTGTTTGAGACGGACATAACGAAACAGAGGGGTCTGGCCAAAATAGTTGTCATTGTTGTATTCCAGGACGTTATGAGCCCGGAATATGTCTGTGATGAAGTGGGGAAAGGTGATGACATTGGTGAGCTTGGCGGTAGTGATGGAATCATGGAAGGCAGAGGCAATGGCATTGGCTATGTCGATCGGGCAACCAATCATCAGAAGGTACAAGTACAAGGCTTACTGTTTGGTTACGTAGACGAGATGGTAGGTGGGGATGATGTTGTTACTAACCAAATGGAGCCAAGGACGAGCTTCAGGGCAGAGATCAGAACGCTTTAGGTAGCATTAATAGATTCGGGGTTGATGCCGGACGGCACCCTTGGGACAAAGGGTACGAATGACATCGTCCTAGGGATAGTGGTGTATTAATTGATCATGGTGGTAGCGGAGAATAGGTAGGAGGTTGTAATGCTCACGGATGCTTGTAGTGGTGAAGGCGGTAGGGACTTTTACACCATAGAAATTAATTTCCATAGTGTTGTAGAGGCGGGCATATGTATAGAAGTGGTGAACAAATTTTTCGTTGCCCTGATCCCTAGGTTGGATTAATCCCATGAGCTAAGATTGTACCAGTTGACGGATGAATGGCCTAGTGTCTATTTATTCGGCTAGGTCAGCAAAATCAGAGTCAACACTACTGGGAGGATCAGAATGAAGGGAAGAATGAGATTGACGGGAGGAATCAGATGAGCTAGAGGAGACAGTGGGGGAATGAAGGGTAGGGTTTTTAGTTCGAGGCATGTTCCTACAGCAAAACTAAACACAAAAAAAATAAACAAAAGGATTAAACAAATTTCACTAAAAGCAAAACCTACAAAGGTCGTTGCGGCGTGGTTGTGGCGAAAGCTGCACTAACCCCGCCACGGTGAAAAAAGGTTTCTTCGCCGCGGTGAAGAATTACAGCCTACCACGCCACTCTGAATAAGCCTTAATTTCAACTAAAACAACAAGGGAAAGAAGCAGAACAAGCGAGATACTTACGAAGTAGAAGGAGGGAGGCACAAATGTGAACCGTGAACATGAAATGGACCGAGGAGAATGAAAAGGAAGAGGGATTTCACAAGGGGATTTGGATTGCCATTGCGAAATGTGAGAGAAGGATATGAAAATGAGAATGGAGGAGGGGTGGTAAGTTGAGAAAGAAGGGGAAGGAAATTACAAAGAAAGACAGAGGGTAGATGAAAAAGCAGAAGAATAAGAAGGGTAAAAGGGAAATTTCACTCAGTGTTTTTGTGTAGATAGATCTTTCACTGCGGCGAAGGCTGCGCGAAGGTGTTCACAGCGGCAAAATAATTATGGCAAGCCGTGGTGAAGGTTACATAAAAAATGTTCACCGCGGTGAATTGGCTTGAGAGACATCATAGCCGCAGCGATAGATGAGTTCACCGTGGAGTTTTCCCAAGGAAAAAGAAACAAGACATGGCAATTTCTAAGTGGATACTCAGCTCATATGCAAAGTCCTTAATCATCACAAAACAAAATGTAATTCACCATCTACACCAATTTCCTCAATCATAGAAGATGTGTCATGCATCGACTAAAACACAGAATATAAAGGGAAGATGAATTATTGAAGCAGAATTGCAATAACTAAAAACTAAACCGAAGTCCTACTGAAAATTAAACCTAAGTCCTACTGAAGTAGTTTCTGCCCCACACTTATTCATTATACTTATGCATAACAATGTCATCTTCAATCACAGAGCAGAAGTAAGTTGTAAGTGAAGGATGAGAAACAACCTGTTGCTTATGGTGGATCCTTCATCTCCTGGGTGACGTTTGGCTATAGCCATGCTGTGGTGACATAACTTGATGACTTGCCACTTCTGTGCTAACGTCCACACTACTTGGTTCACCTAAAACATTAGCAAAAAAATCCTTCTTCCAAGGAGTCATTAGTGAATGGGTTCATTGCTAGTTCAAACTCAGTGCATGCATCATCAATAATAATATCGAGCATGTTAACTCCTAGGAGTGAATAGTCCTCATGGGGGTATTTCATAGCTTCATACATGTTAAAACTCACCTACTGATCTCCTACATCTATAGTGATCGTACCTTCTTTTTGCTAATCATGGTACTAGCAGTCCTTAAGAAGGGTCGACCGAGAATCAAAGAAGCGTCCTGCACAACTTCAAAAGATATATCAAGCACACAAAAATCAGCTTGAAAAACTAAGCCCTTGACCTGGACCAAATTATCCTCTATAATTCCCACAGGATGCCATATAGACCTATCAGCCAATTGGAGAACTACAGATGTAGACTTAAGATTTTTGACTCCTAATGATTAATAAACAGACTTAGGAATAACATTAATGGCTACCCCTAGGTCTAACAAGGCTCCCCCTATGGTAACTTTACCTATAGTGCAAGGGATAGTGAAAGATCTAGGGTCTTGGCATTTTATAGGGATTTGAGGCTTGAATAAAGCTAACACATTTGAGCTTACTTGTACTCTTTCATTGGGCCTAAACTTCCTCTTATGGTTACACAGGTCTTTAAGGTGTTTAGTATAAGCAGGAACCAGTTTCACGAGATCAAGCAAAGGAATATTGACTTCCACTTTACCAAACAAATCAATGATATCTTTTTCATACTTAATGTCAATCATTCGCTTACTCATAAAATATTTAGGAAAAGGAAGATCTTGAAGATTTACCTCCTTACCTTGGGCTTCATTGGCTCAATGCTTGCTTGATTCCACATGTTCACTTGTTGTTGCTTATTCCTTGTAGTTCTTTGAAGTAGCTCCCTTGCTCCTTGATTCAAACTTCCTTTCAGTCAAAAGTGATTTTTCTTTGGAGCTTTCAGATTTCTTGATTTTATTCTTTGTCAACGGCAATTCCCCACTATCAATCTCCTCTTCACATCCTTCTTCATCTTGATGTTTGAACCTCACTTGTTTCCCACTTTGGCGAGCTATTGCATTTAAACTTTTAGGGTTCATCACGGTGTTTAAAGGAATGGTTCCACTGCTTCTTGCTTGGTTTTCACTCATGTTGTTGGACAATTGAGTGACATAAGAGTTAATATTTTCAGCTTTCATCTCTCATTGCTCCATTCTCTTCCCCAAAGCATTGAACCAAGCAGCAATCTTTGAAGAATCTTGCTAAATCAGAGAAGCTATGAGATTAAACTAGTTATTGATAGAATTCCGTTTTTCCTTCATCAAAGTCATCATATTATACATCAGTTGGTTGATGTCCTCCTTGGGTGGGACAGTCAGGATTTGTTGTTGGTTGGGGAACTGGTTGGTGGAAGTACCAGCTCCTCCCCCTTGTTCAAATCTGTTTGGAGCCCATCCCTCTTAATTCCTCCAACTAAACCTAGGGTTGGCCTTCCATCCCTCGTTATAAGTGTTGGAGTAAGGGTCCCATTTCTGATTTGATCATCTCAGATACACTGCAGACACTTCTTCATACTGACTGGGGCAAACACTGGATATGTTCATCACTGGCGCACAAGTATCACAACTGGGTGCTATGAGATCCATAGAAGACGTCGAGTGATGTATATTCATATTCTTCAGCTCTGTAGTGATGAAGGATAATTGTGAGGTCACTCTACTTTCCAAAGAGTCAACTTTTGACTCCAAACTCTCCATTCTTTTGGATTAGGATGTTGTGGTGCCCAACTCATGCACTCCTCGGGTCTCTCTAACACTGTACTGTTGATGATTTAGAGTCATCTTCTTGATCAAATCCCATGCTTCCGAAGCTGTAAGATCAATCAATGAACCTCCCGATGCCATATCTAACATACCTTTGTCTTGACTTTTTAGCCCATCATAGAAATAATGCACTAACTGTTCATCAGGTATCTGATGGTGGGGGCATCTGGACAAGAGATCTTGGAAGTGGTTCCAATAGTTATAGAGAGACTCATCATAATCCTGGAATGCCTAATAAATCTCCTTCCTCATCGATGAAGTTCGGGAGGCTGGAAAGTACTTCTCCAAGAAAGCTTTCCTCATATTCCAACTATGGTAGGCATTCGCTACATGCCTTAGACGACTCATGTACCACTCTCTTGCTTTTCCTTCTAAAGATAGGTGAAAAACCTTCCATAGCACTTAATCAAGTGAAGCTCCCACTGGTTTCATACTCTGACAAATTATGGACAAAGATTGCAAATGCATGTAGGGATCTTCTCCTGTCAAGCCATGAAATTTAGGTAGAGAGTTAACGAGTAATCCTTTAACTTCAAAATTAACATCAAAATTAGGACAAGCAGAAGTAAATGGATCATAATTCATGTCAGAAGTTGTTACTTCCCTAATAATCCTTCTTCTTTGATTCCCATTATTCTCAACTACTCTCTCATGCTCCCCATTACCTCCATTATCACCATTCCTAGGTTGGTTAACATGAAAGTTAGGATTTTGTGGAAAGGATAGGTTCTCAGCCATATTTACTCCTTCTAAAGGATCGCTTTCACTACTTTACCCACTGGACTCTTCTTCGACAACTACCTTCTCTCTCTTTCTATTCTCTGCTTTCTAATCTTTCTCAAACGTCTCTCAATTTTAGGATAGAAAGGTAGGAGTTTTGCTTTCCAGGGCATGCACATGAACAATTCAAAGGAAAATAAAAGGTAACAAAATTTACTCGCAAGCACACAAAGTCAAATAAAAATGTGATGTGATGGATGCAAGTGTATGGTTTGTGAAAGTATGTATGAAAATATATATGTATGGATCAAATAGTAATCAAATAAAAGACTCAAAAACTATGTGAATGCAAAGAGAATGCTAAGTATGAAAAGCCTAATTGTGGATGTATTCTTTTGATTGTGTTTTCAAAATTTTAATGCTATACAAAGAAAAATAAAAATCCTATACTATTGATAAATATGACGCTAAACTTTGTAACATGAAATGTAGAAGAAAGGGCTCCTAACCTCAATTAGAAGCAGAAATGAAAACGACTAACCTAAAGAAAACCAATTTCTTGGTTCCTTGGCAACGGCACCATTTTGATTCGAAGCCTTTGGTTCTTACCCTTGGAAGTTAAATCAAAAATTTAATTCTAAGGATTGCAATATAGAATCCAACCTCAGGTCGTCTCACTTAATTGGAACCTAATGAAATGGACCTAAGCTAACCTAAATGTCAAGAAATGCAAACTAAAGTAGATAGGAGGGGGGTTTTGATTATTTCAGAAAAATAACAAAATTCAGCGAATTGTAAGGGAAATGTGTAAAAAGTATTTTTCGATTTTGGGGAATAAGAATTTGAAAGTTAAAAACAATGATCAAATGTGATAGAATCCTCTTGAAAAATGAGCTTTGGCTATCATAGTTCGAAATAAATCTTGATGGGAGTGAAAATCAGTAAGTTTTAAATGAATAAACCTTAAAGGACTCTTTAAGCCCAAGGTTTTAATCAATGAACTCCATTTCTTAAAACCTTGTTGAATGCATCTTAGTGTGTGCAATGGGTAAGTCAATGCAAATGGTCATTTTGGGATCTAGCTTCATCTCAATATCAAACATAACTAGGCAGATAAAAGAGAAGTAACAAAATCACAAATAGACATATATCTACATCAACAAACCCAATAACACATTAAATGTTCAACACTTTATTAAACTTTAATCAAGAAAATTCAACTACAAATTACAAATCCTAAACTTAGGAGTTCATAACAATGTAGCCGAACATGATTAAACCACTCCCCTTGGAAGCCCATTGAACTTCAGCCATTACTACATCTTTAAGAGGAAAAGGTACTTAGCCAAGATTTACTTCAGGAGAACTCACAACCGGAAACTCACCAGAAGCATCCATGGAAGCAGCTGTTGATGAAGGAATTGATGATGGAAATGGAGGAGAGGTGATGATGGTTGTCCAAAGTTAAGAGAGAGCCAGGTGTTATGAATATGTTCTGTGTATCTGTCAGCTCTTAACCTAATATGGTAGGTTTTTAAATGAAAGATGATTTGGGTCGAGTTGCACAATGGGTAAATTTCTAAAAATGGTTTGGGTAAAGGTTTTTGCTTCATTGCTGGTTCCTTCACCGCAGCGAAAGAATTAGTTTTCACTGCGACGAACTTTTCCCGAAAGTTCAGCCTAGAATTCTTCTTATTTCGCCGTGGAGGCAGATCCCTTTCATCATGGTGAACTTCCTGTTGCACCTATTCACTTGTTGACTTCACTTCAGCCTTCCTTGACTCTACATCTTCTTCTTGAGTCCCTTCTCCTTGAGTCTCCCACAACGAACAATGGTGGTTTGCATTATCAATTCATCATCATCATCATCACACCCAGTCTGAAGTCCCACATTGAGGCGGGATCTGGGGAAGTCTGATAATACACAGCCTTACCCCTACATATTAGAGAGGTTGTTTCTCGGTAGACCCATATGCAAATGAGATAAAAGAATGATGCAAAAATACAAAAGAAAAAAGTAGAAATGAGCATGGTTAAAATATTAAATAACTAAAAAATAAATCAATATAGAAAAAGTAAGATTATCCTAAAATAAAGAAATAACTAAATAAATAAATAATAAGAAAAAAAGGATTAAATTAAGAACACTAGAACTAAATCCGTGTTAGAGGCTATGGGCGGTTGGCAAAACCCAGGAAAACAGGAGAGAAGATAAAAGCCTAACTATCGAGTATAGTACAACAGAGGTAAACCTACAAGTGCAGAACAACAGACTAGACAAGACAAAATTGGAAGACATGAAGATTGGGGTAATCAATTGGTTTGTGGTATCAATTGTTCTCAGAAAATTAATTATTGCAATTAATACTTATTTGTGTCAATTTTTACTCTCAAACTACATAAAATAAAGGTACACACTCAAGAGTCAATTTAAGCATAAAATCTAGAAATAGGAGTCAAAAAGTGTAGTAAAAGTTATGAAAATTTCGTCAATTTATATAATAAACTTGGGCTCAATCACTTGTTCAACGTCATCAATATAACGTTGATATTGCTCCCATTCTTCATCAGTAACATCTGAACAAGGTTCAGATGGAGTAGGAGTATCAAGAACGTACAACTTCTTCTCTTGCCTAAGAACTATTATTAGGTTTCACAGCCTGTTCGAAAAGTTAGGTCCAGTCAGTTTGTTAGCATCCAAAATGCTCCTCAAAGTCAAGTTTGTGCTCATTTGCAAATTCAATAATCGAAAAAACATAAAAGGAGCATAAATTAGTTTATATCCAAAAGTCAAATAAAATAAGGAATTTTAAAATATTTGATTACTCCCACTATTTTTCATAAAATAATAGCCCTCACTATTATATCGAAAAATTATCAAATAATTTCTTAATAGGCTAGGATCCTATTTAAAATTAATTGATCTTAAATTTGTTTAACAAACCAACTAAATGGTTTTTTATGGGTTAAGTTAAATAAAATCTTTAATGAGTTGAAAAAAAACAAACATTGTAAGTAGTCATAAGTATGTTATCATAGTACTTAGGCTAACTCCTTAATCTACTCTTGTTTCTAATATATATTCTCCTTTTGCTCAATAATTGATAATATTTTATTGTTATTTCTCCTTGCTAGGATGATATTGTGAAAATGTTAGGTGTTCTTATCTCCTTTCTTAAATAATATATTTTACATTTTTACCTTAATAATGAGTTATCAGCACTTAAGGCTTGAGTTTAGACAATTAGAGCTTTTCCATGTCTCTAAACCCTTCATTAATTGGATTAAGGTATAAGTTCTTCTCTATCTTATTGATGGCTTCTCTTATTAATAGTCATGTTTTAGAAGAAAAATAAACTGGAGAAAGGTAAGAAATGTAACATCCCACCCCCGATGGGAAGGGTAGAATAGTAATTTGACAAAGGATTAAGAGGGTTTAGGACTTATTTTGCAATGTTCATGCACATCTGATTCATGAATAGTAAAATTGCACGTAAAAATGATTGTACATGCATTCATAATATTTCCCAGTAATTGTGCTAAATGGGATTTTATTTTGGAAAATGTGATTTATGTGCTTGAAAATTTAATTAGAGTGGATTGTTATGTGTTTTATATTTTCGGGGAATTTTAGGAATTTTTCTAGACTTTTCCGGAGAAAATTCCCAGACTGAAAAAATCATCAAGTGGCAAACCGGTTGATTTTTGGTAGTAAAAATTACTGTCCAATGGCACTACAATATTGGGTATATTATTTTGGATTTAAAATTTAGGCCATTAGAATTGAATAGGTCAAATTTCATTAGGGTTTCTTGATAAATCCTATTACATGTTTTTGTCTTATCCTTCTTTTGTCCTTTTCTTCTA
>JANZLF010000007.1:8178799-8196396 GCA_026546835.1 Erythroxylum foetidum | reverse complement strand
ATACATGTGCATTATTGAACACTCTTAATGGTGCAAATTGTGATATCATGTATGCTATTTGTTATAGAGGAGCAACTGGAATGTCAACTTCCAAACGTTGCCGGATCTTCCAAGCATTAGCTTCGGGAGCCACCTGTGAGTAACCTAGATGTTCTTACTCAATTAATTGTCTGCTTTAGAATGTGGTTAGAATGAGTTATTTCAGTGCTCCAAATTGTGAATGTGTATATGAATGCAAAAGCGTGTTCAGCATTTCTGTTGAATGTCAGACTAAGGTCCGATGATGAATATGATCTGAATGTGAATGTGCATCCATGTGATTGACTAAGATTACGTTATGTGAAACATTCATTACATGAATGCATGTAAGATAAAGGAAGATATGACCGGAGTTGCTAGGATAAAGAGCTTAAAGCTCAGAATGTGAATAGAGCATCGGGCTCGAGTGCGACTGTACCCGATATCCACTAAGGAATATGGGACGTTATACGACAAAGCTTGACATCCATGAAGGGATGAGCTGGTAAAAAGGCACTCAGTTATGACGACAATAATAAATGAAAGTGAGTCTCACATACATTGCCAATTATAATTGATGTGTATTTTGTATGAACAATGTGATATGTTGTGAATATGCAAAGAGGTGAATATTATGTTTTGTGTAATAATGTGATGCATGAATTGAGTGAACCATCGATGATAGTTATCTAATTAAGTTCGCAAGACTCATCAAAACTGCAACGTTATCTTTTCAGGACCGAGAGACGATTCTAGCTATGGAGAGGCTCTACCAGCTGTGTGGATTGTGTGTTGGCAAGTGAAGTCATGGCTCAAAGGTCGGTCAGCTGAAATTTGTGGACAGTTTAGATAGACCGCATATATTTTTCCTCTCTCATATAGTCCTTTTGTATTAGGTTTTGATGTGTTCCTAAAGGAAATGTTGAAAGGCAAAAAGTAGACATTCGGTGATTATAAAACGTTATGAGGAAAAGTGGATTTAAAATATTGTGATCTTCTTATGATGCTTTTTAAGTAAATTGTGATACCATGCCATTGGAAGTGAATGTAGTGATCAAACGTGGCTCGCCCTTGTCGTAGGATATGTGCCGGGGTGATCTTCGGGCGTCTCGGTATGTACCTTGAGGTAAGGGGGTGCTACAACTTTGATCCAAATGTAACCAAGCAAACCTTAATTTAGGCCTAGGATATACTATTCTAGTTGCCAAACAGTTCCTATTCTAGGTTAAGACTTTCTTATTCCTAACCTATAATAGCCTAATTCTCTAGCCAAATACACCTTATTCCAGATCTTAGAATGTCATATTCTTGTAACCCAACAACTCTTATTCCGACCATAAAATAGTCATATCCTTGAACCTAAGCACCCATTTCTTCTTCTTAAAAACCTTACTTTCGAAAAGGATGAAACCCTAGCCAAAAAACATGTCATTGTCACTGGTCATGTTGTCTACTGCTAGCTCCCGTAAAAATACCAGAACAATTTTGGGATTACTACAATAATAAGGTTTCGTGGCTTTTTGACTTTATGAACAATTTCAGGTTTCATAAAGCTTGGAATTTTGGATTTTTAAAAGTTAAAATTTCATAATTCTATAATTCTAGGTTTGTATAATTTAAACTCTTTAAATTAACAGTAATGATATCTAAATATGATTTTAGTGTGTTTAAAAGGTATTAATGTGAAACATTTTCAGGTTAAGTTGAATCTAATCCAATCTTAGATTAAGGTTTTCATTCCAATTCCAATATTCAAGATCAATAATAATAATAAAACATTAATAAAATTATAGAATTAAAAGTCAGCTTTTATACTATTGTTAGAAAATTTAATGAGATCTAATTCAACATGCATCAGAATAATAATAAAACCTTTTTTTTATTTCTTAAAGTCAAGATAACTTAAATTACCTAACAAGATTAACATATGAAAATGTTATAAAGAATGAATCAAAATTTGTATCTTATCCTGAAGCTTGAACCTTTTTTTGTCATTTCCTTCTAACTATTTTTTAAACTGGCTTATTTCAATTATCGTAGTCGCACAAGTATCCGGCCTCTAATGATATCTATAGAATGTGTCGAGAAAACTCTACAATTGTTATTAGAGAGTTAGGCAAAGAGTGCTAGTCTTCGCGCCTAAGCCTATTTATAATAGATTTTGGATATTTTAGTAATTTTATTAAAATAAATTTATAATTTTAATTAAACTTTAATTAGAATTACAGGTCATTCTAATTAGAAATTAATTATCCCTTAATAAGATCCAATATCTTATATTATCTTTATTTATTTAACATCACTTATTTAATCATAAAGTTTCTTAAAATTTGCAATCAAGTCCAAGTTTATTTCCAAGTTTATATATATATATATATATAATCTTAAATTACATTTAGGATTAGATAAATTAAATTCCTTTAATTTAACTTTAATTTTTCTTATATTTAGGAATGCCAAAGTAGTTTTGATTAACTTTTTCATACATATTTTTATATATAATTCAATTTTTTCATCATGTATTGTTTCAATCATGTTAGTTCTCTACTAATAGAAATTGATTCAATCAATAATATTTGAAAACTATTTTCAAAGTGTCATTACACCTTAGTCAGGATTTCCTAAATCAATACTAATTAAGAACAGTAGACATTTTCCTTATCACTTTAAGGTAATGAATCATATATTGATCATTACACTCTTTATATAGTTCATGCTACATACAATGACTAGCGACTGAGCTATCTTTGACTAGAATAAGTCGTAAGTAGTATCTACAGTCAAAGTATTACTTATATGATTTTCATAACAAATTTTCTATAGATATATAAGTAATGTTCCCGATAGGATTCTCATATAAGGTTAATTCATTAAACTTAATCTCTAATAAGCACTCAAGTGTATGTTTAAATACCTTCATATTTTAGTATATAGGATCAATTACTTCCTTCATAGGAAGAAACATAATGTGTTAGTCTTTTGTATGCTTTATTAATTTCTGATCTTAATAGAATAATGAATAGGAACAATTTATAGATAATATATAATAGCAATATGAATCTCATAATTATTATCTTATCATAATTTTATTTGCAATGTATATATATCCTATATAATTTACTATATACATCTAAATATTTATAAGATAAAGAATGTTTTAAATAATTATGTCACTGAACTATAACCAACCGATTAGTTAAAGAGTATAAACCAACATAAACTCATTAGGATAGATTTAAGTTGTTGTGTATATACTTTGTGGTATGAAAAGAATAGTAGGTTTTTTGAGCAAGAAGTAAACAAGCCTTTAAGCTCTTGAAATGGCTTATAATCTAAATCAGAGAGATATACCTCCAAACAGATAAGTAAATCCATGTGCTCGAAATTGGCTTGCAAATGGTGTTTTGAATTTACTTAATCTGTGCACAAGCTAATCTGTAGGTCTCGTACCTCTATTGCCTAGGTTAATTACCATATGCTTGCAGATGTTTATCTTTTGAGATCTATAAAAGTTTATTGTTTCTTTAAGCTATATTTTGTTGGGGCACTAGGGTTTTTTTTTTTTTTTGGTACATTTAGATCATAGGTGGTTTGTTATTTTGTTTGATCTTGATCGGGTTTTGGTTCTTTAGTTACCCTTCTAATATCCCTATGTACTTTTCTCTTAATATACTCTTTGGCTTTAGAAAAAAACAAAAGAAAACATTGTAGTTATATCTTTCTGTGTTCTAACACGATTAGAAGTAAATATAACAAACTGCATATGGATCGCAGCTGCTACCAATACATAGAGTACAACATCTGCAGACCACAATTTCAAATCCTTGTCCTTTAGAATATTCACAGAAGAGAGGGAGCGAAGGCAAACTCTACAACTGATCTAAGCTCATCCCAGTCGCCGTAATTAATAAAGTCACTTCCATAAGGGCTAGAAATACTCGATGTTGAAGCCACAGGCAGAGGCTGCTGATGAGTGCTGGGGCTCAACTGGTTAGCGTGAAACTGTTTCCACTCATTGAGATGATTCACAACAGGCTTTTTCTCGCTTTGTTGAATGAATGGTGTGCTGAAACAAACGTAATTTTCTCGACTGCTAGAGTCCATACTGCATGTTTTTGAGCTTGTGTCGGGCGCTTGATTACGCCTTGTGGATAATTGTCTCCAATCAGACGTGTACTTTCTGTAGGACACATTTCTCTTGAAAATTCGACACAATGTCCAAATTTCCTGTGGTGCCATTCAAAAGAAAACAAGTGTAAGAACTAGGTTAATGATTAAAGTTACCTTGGAAATTTGAGGTATATCGATTTCAATGTTCATACAGCTTCTGGTGTAGAGTTCTTGACACTATGAGTTATGTTGCTCGTGTTGCTGTCGCTAGTGGGAAGGCGAAACTCATGCATCATCCAATCGGTTTTGGTGCCTTTTCCAGCACTTCCACGGTAGTAAACCAACGTCTTCTTAAGTCCAATACAGTCCCGGCCTTCTCCTCCCTGCGGGTACACGGGCTTGTCTATGCCCGTTGCTTTCCAAAACCCCGATCCTGTTACCCTATTCGGTCTTATGCTATTCCTGTACTTCCTTCCTCTCTTACAGAAGAAGTAACCTTCAGTATCTCCAACACCGCTGGGCTCTGAAAGAAGCATAGCAGTCATTAGTATAAGATCGAGAAATGCAATTTAAAAGGGTTATGTTTTTTCGTAATCTTAATTAACTGCGTAGCGGGATACGATATTGTTGCACTAAGCAATTTGCTTCTTTGTAGTTACACAGTTATCATAAAAAGTTTATAGAAAAGAAAAACTTAGGCCTCCAAGGCAATTTAAGAAGGCATCTGGGAAGTTTGCAGTTCTAGTGTCTCGCTGGGAAATTATTCCATAATCCACGCTACTAAGCTAGTGCTGCACTCGTCTAGTGAATTCTCTGCCCTAATCCTTAACGTTGTGGTGAAAACACTCTTAGGATGAACCAAACTCAATTGTGAAATACAATTACTTTCTCCAGTTATGAAGAAACAGATCGTACTTAGAAACGCGAACAATTAAATACTTCCATTTGCATGGGGTAGTTCATCCGTCTTGAAGACACCATCTTATTCAGGTTTCATGGATTGTAACCTCATTAAGATCGAAATGAAATGAAAAAGAGGAAGAAAACATGAATAAAAGATTTACTAGCGTCTGTTGGTTCTTTACAAATTATTACAAGTCCAAAACCTAGCTTTTATATTTCAAATTACATATATATATATAGGTGTATATAAGTTGCAGAGATATAAAAGCTTCAATACATATAAGAGAGAGGAATTAGAATCGTACTTGGTAGATCCCAGGGATCATACTTGTAGATATCAACTTGCTTGATGAGCTCAATACTGATGGGTTTCCTGTCAACTTTTCGGCGAAGGTAGAAACTGATAAGTTCTTCATCTGTTGGATGAAACCTGAAGCCTGGAAGTGCAACTTCATCATCATCCTTATTGCTAACAGTACTCATACTAGCCTCTTGACCGATCATCATCATTTTCTTCTTCTTCTTCTTCTTCACCAGCGCTTCAGTTTAAGATATGCGAGCAAATATAGGCCACAGAACAACAGGAAATGGTCACAAAAACACACTTTCAACACCAAGGAAGCTTACTTTAATAAGTCACCAGAGTTGGTAGACCATCGGGGTCAAGTCTTGAATTTTCTCTCAAGTACTGAGGTGGGGGTCCAGAGGATTTGGGAAAGAGTCTTTTGAAATATTATTTTATGGGTCATCATCACAGACTTTTATAATACGAGCCATGAGATTAGTATTATCGTCATAGCATCAATACATTCCCCATACTTTATACACCTATCAAATGAATACTCGCATATTTTGACCAAGTTAGCCTAAATTACACCAACTTAATATTTTATTGTAGAGCGTAAAACTTATTACTTGGTCCTTTGTTTCCCATTTTTTACGAGTTATATTTGTTGAACGGGCCTTTATCGTTATTAGAGTCGTTTTTATTTCATATGTCTGTTTCCCTTTCAGTCACTAGCTAACCTGTAATATCGTGTAAACCCTTAATGTAAACATGTTCTTGCCGAGTCAATGCTCAATAGAGATCTTGATTAGCTGCCCACAAAATTTAAACGTGTTTTGGGTTACAGGCGGATTCTTATTAGATGCACTGTTAAAAGTTGGTCTTTTCCAATTATTCTCATATGAAATCGTGTTAGTACTTAATACTAAAACTTGAGTTAAGATTTATTATTATTATTATTATTGAGTTAAGATTTATTCTAAAGGAGTTAATGGCTTTAAATTAGTAAGTGTGGTAACTACACAAAATCTAAGAACTAATGTGAGCATAAAATATTTTATATATTTTATTAAAATAAAAATAATCTTTTTGTACATTGTTTATAGAATAAGTACCCTTCCGAAAATAAGAAAATAGTTGATGAATTTTTTATTTTTAAAACAAGATTTAATCCACATTTATAACAAAAAATATTTATTTATTTAATACTAATTCAATCAAAAATTTTGCAAATATTTTTTATTATATGATTAATAAATGATGATTTTTTTTTCATATATGATACCTGAAAAGGAGCCATCCAAAAACTAATGCCACCAAAAATGACCAGCAAAGAATAGACCTACGATAATTTGTGATTACAGCAAAATAGGAAAAGGGATCACATATCACATATCGTGTTTCTTTTTCTTTTATGACATATGTATATTGTGTGAAGTATTTCCTATTTTTATGTTGTAATTGTATATAATATATAATTTCTACATAAAAATTCATGTACGTTGATCTATATATATAAATTCGAACCTTTTTATAAATTTGATTTTTGAGAAATAATTATGGTTTTGCCGGATTCTGGCGGAACTGAACGTTGCCGTTTGGATCCATGAAGTTAACTGCTTTCTGTAGTGACTTTGACGTGAAGGTTCCTGCAAAACAAAGAAGGCACGTCGGGGGTTGTGTCTCGATCAGCCCCTCCGACGCTCAAGTCAGTCTCTTTGGTGAAGGTGAGATTGCTATACGCAGAGAAGGCTAGGTTATGATTACGTACCTCTATTATAGTGTAATTATACCTTATATATGGAGCAATAGTTAGGTTTAGGTCTTTACGTGCACACGGAGGTCTCTCACATGCAGACGGACTGAGGAGAGCGTGGATCGGGCTTGAGCTTGACATGACCATTAGGTATGAGATTGACCTTTGAAGAATAGACCGATCGGCCCGCGGGTCGTTTTGACTGAGCTTGGACCCAGTACGGCCAACCCGACCAAATTGTTTAAAAGAATAAAATGTTTACGTGAATTAATTTGATGTGCTCAAATTTTTATATGCTTGGTTTAGCTTAAGAAATGAAATCCATTATCTTACTGGTTTCTTTTAAAATTTAAGAAGTTATAGTATATTGGTAGAAAAAAAGAGTTAGTATCTGTATAAATATTATCAAACTAAACTCAACTGAAGCTTTGTCCGATAAGTTTTGTGATAGACCCGAATTCAGCTTCTATCTAGGTCATCGGATTACACGCCCGCCGATGTTAACAGACAAATAATTGAAGCCAGAGACAACTTGACCTCATTAGAACCTTCTTCGGTCGACCGAAGACTGCAGCCGTCTTCTGGGTGGTCCAAAGTTGATCCGGTGCTCCCATAATTGAGCAGGAATAGAATGCTTCATAATTTCGTCCAACCATAAAGGGGTTCACTTCTCATTATTGATGACATTAATTAAAAGCTTCGAACAATTTATAGTTTGTTTCAGCTTTTAGAGTCAGTGCATATTGATTTTAATTAGACTGTTAATTTAACAAATTAAATTGTACAATATATTTTCTTAGATTAATCACTTCATAAAAGTATAATTTTTTGTTAAGGATTCAATTTAGGCTGTTAAATATCTTTGTTGATTGGAAGAAATTTTTAAGATATATTATTTCGTTTATGCAATATAATTTAATTTTATAAAAGCGTAGTGAAAGGAATTAATTCATTACCTTAATTTGTGAGAATTTATTATAACATTTTAATTTATACAAATTCAAGTGACTTCTGATTGTTATGCCCATTTTATTTATATCCTCAATATATTTTATATACATATGAGTGGAATTTTTTTTTCATATGTATTCATATACGTATATTCTTGATATGATGATAATATATGATCCCAATACGTTTCAATTCACATTCTAGCTATTCAACCAGGAATTATCCTTGTAATGTTTCTATTGAAGAAACTTTAATTTTCGTATGAGTGGATACATTAGCTAGATTTAAACTAAAAGTTTAGAAGGATTCAAGTGTGTTGTATGCTTTATATCTCTTTCTAAGCCTCTTACTACAGGGAAAACGAGAAGAGAAACAACGAAAATCAGGATAACCACTAAATCCAAAACAACGCTCGTGACCATGACCCCAGAATAGACCGGGTTCATGTGTAGTCTGTGTGAGTGCTACCAAAAAAAAATTTTAGTGTACGTGGGACAGACAAATTCTAAGATAAAAAATATTTATATCATTTAGCCACTTTCAATGACGTTTCAAGTATCTCCATTATTATTAAATATATATCTAATATCTATACGTGGACTTGAAAGTACAGCATGGAATGATAATCTTTCTAGAAGTTAAGTATAGATGTGCATAATTTGACTCGTACATGTAAAGCTGTCTTAAATATTCAAGGAAACTATTCTGTCGATTGTTGTGTGCTTAAAATCTGGCGACTATTAAAAATTGATAACTTTGACTTGAAGGTGGGAGGACTGGCGATGAACATGATAAGCATTTCAAGGGTTTGAATTTGTTGTGCTGATTATGTCTTTATCAAACAAGGAGATGAAAGAAGTCTAAAACCTACCTTACAAAAGATTTATAATGTCTTTATCAAAGAAGGAGATGAAACAAGTCTAAAAAACCTACCTGACAAAAGATTTATGGAGACTTGGATCGGGTTATGGAGAAGGCTTTTCGAGTGGGTCTCTACTGAATACTACCTTGGCTAACAATCTATCTACCTCTACTGTCGAACCTCAAGATTTTTATACTAAGTCAAGCCCCAGAAAATTCAACCAACGTTCAAAAAGACCTATTTGCAACTTCTATGGTAACAATGGACACACAGAATCCAAATGCTATCGAAAACACGGTTTTCCTCCTTATTTCTCAACAAGCAACATAAATTCCCACCCAACCAAAAAAATAGCCAAAGCAGATACAAAACTATCAATCAGATCGTAACTAACCTAGATAATATATCCCTTTTGAGATGGATTCCAAATCAGTAAGAGAGTCTTCCGAAGAAGTCAATGGTTATAACCACTACAAGAAAATAAGACAATCTGCGACGTTTTATTGATAAAACGTCTCGAAATATAAAGATTTTTCATGACGATTAAAAAATGTCACAAAAAGTTCTAATTTTTGGCAACGTTTTATAAAAATGTTGCAAATTTGTAATATTTTTTATGACATTTTATCAATATAACGTCCCGAGATAGAAATAGCGTGTTTTATTAATCAAAACGTCGTTGTTGGCTTTGAACAAAATGACTATTTGTTTTTTTTAAAACCTTGCTTCTAAGTTCCACACACCCTCCCATATCGGTGCCCCCTGGCTTTGTTCTGCGCGTAGTTACCTCCGTTTTCTTCCTCCTCCAAATCTGCTCCACCGTCCTTTGTGTGTGTGTCTCGTACCATCCTCTATCTCTATCTCGTCGTCCTTCCTACCGTGTATGCGTCTCGTCTCGTCTTGTCTCATGTGCCTCGTCCTCTGTCTCTCCTTTTCTACGTTGAAAAAAACCACATTCGATTCCAATTATGTTTCTGTCTCTCTTTTGATACATTTTTCGCTTCTCCAAGGTAAACAAACCCTAAATCCCTTTTTTCCTGTTTGGACTATTAATTCGATTCGTGATAAAAATTATGGATCTTTTCAGCTCTTTCTATGTTTCTCAGTTGTGAATTTGGTAAGATTTGTTTTGTTTCCTTATCAATCTTTAGGATTAAGGTAGTAGAAGAATGTATTTGATGTTGTTGTTTCTGTACCATCCTTTGATTGTACTCACACTTTCTCTTACTATCAAAACTCTCACTCTCGTATTATGAGATTATCTACTTCTTGATGTCGATCTCTTCTCAGGGTAACTTTTCAATGTTTCTATCTTTTTAGTATATATGAGTTTGAACATGAAGCTGTTACTTTACTTGAAGGTTTGTTTCACTGCAGGTCGTTTACACAACTAATTGTAGGTTCTAAGAGACAAGTTGAGAGCTTTAAGAAATTAAGGTTTTGCTGGAGAAAGTAATTCTCATTGAATGCCTCAATTCCCACTCTTTTTTACACCAGTAGTTTCATGAATATAATGTAAGCATTATTTGTTTTTTAATGTTATTTTGCTTTGGTTCTAAAGTATCCCTGTAATAGGCTCAAACCTCAAATGCTTCTTTACTACATTATGTGTGACTTTGAACTGTAGTTAATATTTAAATTGGCTTCAATTAATGATGTCTAAGCAAGTTTTCGTGTTTCCGGTTAAAACTGTACAATATTTCGGTGTATGTATGTGGGTACTCAATATCGATATTTTCCTAACTTATCCTTTATCAACTTATGGGTACGTATCAGTTATGCATTTCAACAGAAAGATTAATATAAGAAAAATAACTTTTTTTTTGTTATGTAAGATTTGATGTTTCTAAACTTTTAGGTATTGGCTTCCTTTAAACAAGTTATTGTCAGTAGGAAGTTGTGCGTTCAGTATGTTTTCCTGGAAAATACCAATTATGAATTTATAAATTAAAATTGGGCTCGGGACATCAACCTTCCAGAAAATAAACGAAATTGAATTCTTCGAAGCAAGTAATTGTCCTGAAGGATTCATGGCATGAGTTTCATGAAGACATCGAGTAACTTTCAATCTGACATCGATTACAACTGCAGCTAGATGATTGCACCCGGGACATACAATACCTACTGAAACACTAGCTATCTTTCTCTCATTTTGATGAAAGCAAATAACCAAAGAATTAATTGTTCACCCATCAAAGCTTTGATAATACTGTAGGAAGCAAAATGTGCGTACCAAATGCCTCATTTCTTTAGAAATCATGATTTTTCTCATCAGATGGAGTAATTGTGTTATAGATCTTCTGTATGAGCTTGTTGTGATTATGTCTCATAACTACAATTATGTAAAGAGTAAAACTTGTTCAAGCAATGCATACATAAAAATGTTCTAGTTAAAAGATGTTTTCCAAGAATTCTAGTTTACCTTACACATAAATATTAATATATTTCCAAGAAAATATTAATATATTTTCTTAATATAATATCTTATATTTTTTAACTTTTTATTTTTCTTTTCGTTTTCTAGTGTCTCAAGTTCAAATTACTCAACAAAAACTCTAATTTGGGTTTAAGAAAATTATAGGTTTGAAAATGATTAGACAAGAAATTGATTAATAGTCCTTTTTATGACTATGATACCCGCCTTTTATGTGGGATTTGATAAATGTCCCTTCTCTTGAAGTGCTGACCAAGGATCAATACATAATCTCCCTCATATTTTGACGTGAAATCGAATTAGAAGCTTGTCAAGAGTAGCCCATTGTCCACCATTAGCTTTACTCCTCACCCTTATCATCCTACCCCAATATTACAAATCCTATTTTAAATGATAGCTTATTCTTAAGAAAGGGCCAAGAGTAAAGTAAGTAGAACATAATTTAACCCCCTTCCCAAATTTATACAATATAAATGGATTAAAAAAAAGTTTTTATATATAACTAAATTAATTAGTCAATTAGTAAAAGAAATATGATTATTAGCTATAATGCGAATTTTTTTCAAAAACTATTAATTATGTTTATTTAACTTCCAATCAATTTTTGTATTGAAAGCAATTTTGGTGAATAAGCTATATTTAGATTTTGTAGTTAATTATTTCTAGCTATGTTTGTTTAACTATGAATTACTTTTCATAGACAAAAGATTTTGGTGAATAGGCTACGTGTGATTTCATACCTTTCCAATCACAATATTCAACCCATCTCCTTAAACTAATAATGGGAAGGAATCTTCACAACAACACAACAATATAGTGATGACACATCTGATCCTACATTTGTGTAGAAAAAAGAGGATTTGCTATTCATTTTGTATTACTGTTGTCAGTATAATTTGATAATACTTATATAAGGAATGTTCAATATTTTAAATTAATAATGTTTTTCTATGATTTAATTTGATAATAATAACTAAATATTTCACAACAAAAAATATGTTGATAAACGTTGTAAATTGCTTAATATTATGAATTATGCAAAAAGTTGCAAAAAATATTTGACAATGTTCATGATTTTAGTAGTTGCCATATCTGATCATTTGAGTGGCTTTTATGAGTTGATTGAGTGTTGATTACGTCGTGGTTGTTAATATTAGAGATGATGTTGGAAAAATTCCAACAGTTGAATATGGCAATTTTAATTGGTGAGCAACTTTTAGATTATTCATTCTCAAAAATACTTTTAGAATAGTCTTTTGAGAAGTTGAAAACATTAGGAAGTTGTTTCTTTCTATCTCAAATGTATTTGTTTTCGTTCTTTATTATTTTAATGATTTGAGTTATTTGTTTATTATTTTTTGTTAAAAGATCGTTAAGAAAAATTCTTTATTAAGGTTAATACAAGGTGGTCGTACTATTGGATATGAAATTCTTTTATAGGTTGTGATGACGAGAGATAGTGTCAAGGGTTGAGCAGTATCGACTCAGTAAAGTCTTGTATTAAACTATTATTATTAGTGAAAGAATTAAATGAAGTAAGAACCCTACAGAGATAAGCAAGATATGTTAAACTACTTTAACAAATATTGGTATTGACTTATATTTGTGTATTTAATTTTTTTAAATTTTTTATTGTGCTAGAAACTACTGCGATAAAATCTGAAAGTTTGCGAAACCTTTACTACCCCATCGGTTCTTTCATTTTTAAATAATGGTTTTGTTGAACATATAAGAACAATAAAATTTGCATAACTTAAGATTAATAATAGCAATTTTCTGTACGAAAAGCTAGGTAAAATTAAATGTCAAGACTTTCTATTCTTTCTGTATTCTCAAATTGAAACGAACTATTATTAACAAAGAGAGTCGAAAAGATTGAAAGATATGTAGCCAATGAATGAGGCGAGCTTCCTTTCAGAAATTAAGAACTCACACATACAGACTTTGTCGAGTTATATGAAGGTGATACAGTGGAAATTTAGGTTTACGATGAAAAGACTGACAAGTCAATGCTTTTTCATAAAGCTGTACTTGCTAAACAGGAAAGACAGATAAGCATGGACATTCTAAAGCGTCGTATGAAATATTTTGTTGTTGTCTAGAGATTGAAACTCGATAAATTTGGGTCGTACATTTTCTCCATCTAGTCGTAGATACAGAGTAGTACGTCTTCTTGTCTTCCTTACTGGTTCGTCTGATATTATAAGCCAAAGTGGGAGAACAAGATTTACTTAATTGTAAGTTAATCCCTATGAAGGTTTGAATATATTAAGCACATCAATAGTTACGCAAGATTATCATCATCATCATCGCCCAGTCTGAAATTTCGCAATGAAACAGGGTTTGAAGAAGTCCGATAGTAAGCAGCCTTACCCTTATATAATAGAGAGGCTGTTTCCGGTGGACTCGCATGCAAATGAGACAATATAAGAATGATGTGGGAAATAAATAAATAAAATAAAATAAAATACCTGAAAGAGGATAGATCTGCGAGAACCTAGTAGTATACAAATTCCATCCCTTTTTGTTACTCATTAAGTAAGGGGATTGGATCACTAGAACAGTTAATCCTTTACCCTTATTCGATCACGCCAAGTTTTTCTATTATGAGCAACTACTTCATTAAGAGCTAACTCTGACATATCCGCCTTGATCACTTCCCGTAAATTCTTGTACGGCCTCTCTCTCTTCCTCTTATAGTCACTAAGTGTTATGCAAGATAATTTTCTTTAATATGTTAGGATATATATAATTTAGACTTATGCAACATGGCTCAAGAAAATGCTTGACGACTATCTAGAAGCCTCTATGAAACATTATTACTAAAAAAAAATGCTATGTTCCAAATTAAAAAGGATTAGATGGTCAAACGGTATCATATCTTAAGTCGATAGGAAACAATACTTTAAGATTAAAGAAAGCTAACAATTCGCTACTCTCACAGTTGCTCTGAAAACTTAAACGTGACATCATGTTCAATAATTACGAATTCACCAACTCAGCCATAAAATATCCTATGGTCAACAGAGCATGCTAAAAGACTAATTAATGGGATTAAAATTTCAATAAACCAATAAGGCTGTAACTGGCAGGTAAGTTTGGAAAAGTTAGATTAGTATATATCAACTATTCGATCATGCTTTCGCAATTATGTTCCCATTGGTGTAGTTCTCTTTCGATCCTAAGCAAATAAATAGACGATTGGCATACGCTTGCCAGTTTATATATTATTTTTAAGCTGAAGATTTTACCATGTTATCAATTTGTAAACTGGAACACAATATAATATATATATATTGTTACAAGTTGCTTAGATGCATCTTTGGTTGTCCTCCAGCTGGGGTTGAAGAAAACGGCAATAGATCCACCAATGTTTGGTTAATGAAGACCAAGACTATTTGTTAATTCGCTATTCAGTTAATGACATGCTTTTGACTCGGGAGTGTTCTGCTGTCTGGAGCCTGTCTTTTGGCTTTAACTCTAACCACAAAACTTAGACTGTTCAAATGAATCATTGCATTTTTATATAAAAACTATAAGAGGAAAATGCAAAAAAATGTTGCATAGAGTATGAAGAATTATAACAGAGTTGTTAAGAGAGAAAACAACCTTTCTCACTCTATATTTCTCTTCACTTAACAAAGCCCAAATGAAGGCTTAAATAGCGTCTGTACAAAAGAAAAGCAGTTACCCTACTACGAATTATCCAACTGTAAAACTAAACAGTAAACTAGCTATACTTCTTCAATAATTACAAAAACTACAAAACTAATAATCTTTACATCCCCTCAAGTCTTTGATTGATAAAAATCAATCAAAGCCAACTTGGATAACAAACGATGAAATACTAGTGAAGGAAGAGGCTTGGTAAAAATGTTCGCAACCTGCAAAGAAGAAACCACATGAATCAGAGAAATAAAACCCTGTTTATACAGATTTCAAACAACATGACAATCGATGTCAAGGTATTTTGTCCGCTCATGGAACACAGGATTACAGGTGATATGGATGACAGATTTATTGTCACAATGAAAAGGAATTGGTAAAGAAACTGGAACCCTCAAATCAGCAAGCAAATAACTAATCCATTGTAACTCACACACAGCCGAAGCCATAGCTCTGTACTCTGCCTCAGCAGAGCTTCGAGAGATAGTAGTCTAACGTTTCGTCTTCCAGGAAATCGGACTTTTGCCCAAAAATATACAAAAACTAGTTAAAGATTTCTTGGTGGAAATACACGTAGCCCAATCTGCGTCTGAATAAGCCTGTAAAGACAAATCCGAAATCGCAGGAAAATGAAGTCCTAAAGATGGGTTACCTTTGAGATACTTCAGAACATAAACAACATGACGAAGATGAACTTCTCGAGGAGACTGTAAGAATTGACTGAGTTGCTGTACATAGTAAGTGATATCTGGTCTGAAAAAAACTAAATATAACAATCTCCCAACTATGCTTCGATACTTCTGAGGATTCTCTAATAGAGGGCTACTGTCACTCTGCAAATCACCACCCTTCGGGAAAGGCACGCGTTTAGGCTTAGATTCAAGGAGACCCATATCTGTTAGCAAATCCAACACATAGTTTCTCTGATTCAGAAAAACACCAGTATGATCACGAATGAGTTCCAAACCAAGGAAATACTTAGCCTCCCCTAAATCTTTAATGGTGAATTTCTCATGAAGTGCAGATTTCAACCGATTAATAGTGACAACAGAATTCCCACTAACAAGAAGATCATCCACGTACACCAGAAGCATTAAGAAGAAATCATCCTTACAAAACACAAACAAACAATTGTCATGCACACTTTGTTGAAAACCAAAATTGAGAAGGAAACCCGTGAGCTCTGTGTTCCACTGTCGTGAGGCTTGTTTAAGCCCATATAAAGATCGCACAAGCTTACAGACCTGTCCTTCACGTGCCTTAGTATATCCTTCAGGCGGTACCATATAAACATCTTCATCGAGATATCTATGTAAAAACGCATTATTGATGTCCAATTGATTTAAACCCCATCCTCTAGCCGCCGCAATAGCCAGAAAAATCCGCACCGTTACAACCTTTGCCACCAGTGAAAAACTCTCATTATAATCTTCTCCATAAATCTGATTATACCTCTTGGCCACCAGACGAGCTTTATGCCTGTCTATCATCCCATCCGACTTGTATTTCAACTTATAGACCCACTTACTGCCAATAGCAGTCTTCCCGCTTGGCAACATAGTAAGCTCCCAAGTATGATTCTTCTCCAACGCCTGCAATTCGGAATCCATAGCCTGAATCCATCTAACATCTTGACACGCCTCTTTGAAATTTCTAGGTTCCTTTGCTACATCCATATGACAGAGAAAGCATGCCATATCTGTGGATAATCTATTATGAGCAGAGTAGGGAAATGTGCTGGGCAGATGAGGCGAAGTACGAGGTTTGGCGTCTTGTGAGTGATTCATCACATAATCAGACATCCACGATGGTGCTCTCCTTACTCGGCTGCTTCTACGGTCTTCAGTAAGCTGAGAAAAATGATGCACCACAGCTAGATGCATGTCCGACACTGAGTGTGTTATACGAGTCTCTACAGATAACGGAGAGACTTGAAGCTCCACAGCTGGATGCACATTTGGGCGTGCCACACGAGGTTCTTCAAGATTCGTATCTCTGTGTGCCACACGAGGCTCTTCAAGATCCGTGTTTACCCGATTCCCACCACTTTGAGGAACACGTGGATGATCTACATCCTCATTCAAAACAGGAAGTGATGGAATAGGTGTGCCCGTATCCTCAAAAAACTGATGCCCTACATAAGGAAATAAAATTTCATGAAAAGTAACGTCCCTAGAGACGAATACTTTTCCTGTGTCTACATCATAAACCTTATAACCCTTTACGCCAGCGACATAGCCTAGAAAAAGGCACTTAGAAGCTTTAACAGCAAACTTATCCTTCTGCGGCTTAGTATCTGTGGAATAACAAAAACAACCAAATACCCTTAAATTGCCAAGATCAGGAGGTTTTCCGAACAAGGCTTCATAAGGAGTCTTCCATTCCAAATTAGCAGTGGGCAGATTATTGATTAAGTACGTAGCATGGAGAATATCTTCACCCCAAAACTTATTCGACATGTGAGCTTGATGCAACAGAGCTCATGCTACTTGAAGAATATGTCTATGCTTCCTCTCAACTCTACCATTCTGCTGTGGAGTATAAACACAAGATCGTTGATGTTGTATACCATGATCAGTAAACACTTGCTGGCAATTATATCCAATAAACT
>JANZLF010000007.1:8129687-8146591 GCA_026546835.1 Erythroxylum foetidum | reverse complement strand
TGAAAAGGTTATAAACCCTGCACAAAGACCAGAACCTTTATTCACAAGTTCCTTAACCAATACAAACACAGATTACCCTATGCAGATACCTACCATAACAACCACACCGCTTAGTGACTCAAATGATAACAATCCAGAACAAAGTTCCTACACACCTGAAAATGACTCACTAACCAACCCACCAGACACCACCATGCTACCTACAGTTCCTACACAGAGGAAGAGCAACAGAACCCACATACCTCCCAAATACTTGCAATATTATGTCCTTTAGGCTTCAGCAAAACCATCAATTTACTCCCTTGAGAATAATATAGCATTACAAGTTTGTAGTCCTACAGGAACAAATGAAGATAGTTTGAGAGAATTCCACATCAAATATAGTAATGCATACAGGAATTTCACAGGTAATATATATGGAATTTTTGAACCTTTATCCTATGAGTCTGCATGCAAGGATGAAAGATGGGTGGAATCCATGAATGAGCAGCTATCAGCATTAGAAAAAAAACAAAACTTGGATACTAACAGATTTACCTAAAGGAAAGAAGGCTATAGCATCAAAATGGGTGTTTAAAGTCAAGCACAATCCAGATGGTACACTAAACAAACTGAAATCCAGACTTGTGGCAAAGGGTTTTAGCCAAAGGGAAGGTGCTGATTATTCTGAAGTTTTCTCTCCTGTAGCAAAAGTGGTGACCATAAGAGTGTTTTTGGCCCTTGCTACCTCCAAACAATGGCCAATACACCAGTGCGACATCAATGATGCCTTTTTGCATGGCTACCTAGACGAGGAATTGTATATGTTACCCCCCGTGGTTACACTAAGGCTAAGGAAGGACAGGTATGTAGACTAATCAAGTCTATTTATGGCTTAAAATAGGCTGGTAGGTAGTGGAATATAGCAATATCATCAAAATTGCACTCAATTGGATCAATAAATCCGAAGCAGATCACTGCCTATACACGAAGGGGACAGAAAACAATTTTATGGCAGTAATCATCTATGTTGATGATATTTTAATTACAGGAGTTAATGAAGAACAAATAGAATCAATGAAGAAAGTTTTGAATGCATAATTCACTATAAAGGATCTGGGCTATGCAAAATTCTTCTTGGGAATAGAAATAGCAAGGGGAGAGGATGGGATGCTACTTACCCAAAGCAAATACATCAGGGACATCCTTCAAGAAATCCACTTGTTGGACTGTACTCCCTGCACAACACTCATCGTTCCTGGAACAAAATTAACCATTGACGAAGGAGAGTTAATGAAGCAACTAGAGATATACAGAAGAATAGTTGGAAGATTACGGTATCTAGGGTTTACTAGACCAGACATTACGTACGTAACCTAACAGCTAAGTCAATTCATGAGTAGCCCTCGACTACCCCACTGGGAAACAGCAAAGCATGTACTAAAATATCTGAAAGGAACCCAAAATTTGTGGATTTTTTATGCAACAAACGAAAGCCCTCACCTTGTAGCCTTTTCGGATTCGGATTGGGGAAGTTGCCTCTTCTCCAGACGCTCGTTAACCAGCTTCTGCATATTTCTCAGAGGATCACCGATCTCCTGGAAAACAAAGAAACAAACTACGGTAATTCGATCCTCTGCTGAATCGGAGTATCGAAGTTTAGTCTCAACCACTTGTGAAATAAAATGGATCTTACAACTACTTCAAGCTTTTAGGGTTAATGTTCGAGAACCCATACCTCTGTATTGCGACAATCAAGCTACTATTTACATCTCGAAGAACCCTGTTTTTCATGAGAGAACAAAGCATCTTGAGATCGATCTTCATTTGGTTCGTGATTATGTGAATCTAAGGTTACTTGAGCTACGACATGTGAACACCAAGGAGCAGATCGAAGACTTGTTTACCAAAGCTCTGTCCGTACGTGTGTTTTTGGGTTTACTTAGCAAGTTCGGAGTCGTTTCTCAAGCCTCCGACTTGAGGGGCAGATGATAGAGAACCCAACACAATGGGCTGGATAAATCGTGGAGAGTAGTGGCCCAGTTGCAACGTTTTATTTCCTTCTGTTGCTTATTTTGTGACCAGACTCAGCCTGGGTCTGTCTCAGCAGCTGCTCAACTCGAACTGCTGCAGCCCTCAACTCAACAAACGTGCCCATATCAGATCTGGCCAATCTGGTGCGAATCTCCAAGTTGAGGAAATTTTCGAACCTCCGACACCGATCAGTCTCAGTAGAAATCAGGGCAGTCGCATATCCTATAAGCTCATTGAACCTCACCTCATACTCTGCTACAGTCATCCTACCCTGCCGCAATTCCAGAAATTCCTGCATCTTCAATTCCATATAGACTTTGGGCATATAATTATCTCTGAAAGCCCTCAAGAAATCATCCCATATCAGAATACAAGGCCTGGTGGTACTGCCCGGGGCAGTTTTCCACCACTGATATGCTGGGCCCTGTAGAATAGAGACTGCATAGTAAAATCTCTCGTCCGAATCACAATCCATCTGATCAAAGACTCTCTTAGTCCTCTCCAGCCATCCCTCAGCCCTTGCTTACGTAGTCTGTCATACCTCCTCTCCCATCTCACGGGAACTCTAGGAGGTAACTCCTCAAAACGAGGTACCGGTGACTCGCTACTAGCTCCGACTGATCCTTGGTCAGCTGGTTGATCAATCGGATCCCCAAGAAGGAATGACCTATAATAAAATAAGAATTCTGATCAATTTCTGCTTTTCTCACTAAAATTTAAGCCTAAATATGCGCTATGCCCATCAGATGCCAAACTATGCTCTGATACCACCAAATGTAGCACCCCTTTACCGTAGGGTACACACCGGGACACCCGTGGGTCATCCCGATACATATCCTACGATAGGGGAGAGCTACAATCAGTCACTTCAATACTATACTCTCATGGCATCATACTTATAAAACCATAATATAAAAATCACTAAATTTTTGAAACTGAACTACTTTCTCATATCATTTCATCAAAACAGAAATTTACATGACTATCAGTTTTCCACAGTCTATAAACAATACTCCAAAAGGAAACTGATACAAAAATCTAACTAGGTCATCCATAAAGTAATCCCAGCTGACCGATCTGTGTTCCATGACTTCTCTTGCCATACAGATCCACACGACAGGAAAAGTCTATCTCACTGGAGCTAGGAGTCTACTCTCTCGATCCTGAAAAATAGACTGCAATTTTGGGTGAGTTTGCTAACTCAATGAGAAACCATCATCGATGGTTCACTCAACTCCTGCATTACGCAATTAGCGTACAGATTATCACAATCGCATGTTCAGAACATCATATAACAATGTACAAAGTTTCATAATAACATATTCAGAGAGAATACAAAGTAATATCTCATAGATGCAAGGCATGTTGCCTCTTTCCTAATCCAGCAATCAATTCAATGCGCAAAAACATGAATACAAGACATTCTTCCATTTTATTTCAGTTTTGTGACTGAGCGCCTGAACTGTCTCAATCTGGGCAAATTAATCAGCAAGCCTGAGGCTCTAAACTGTCCCAAATGGGCGCATTAACATCAAGCTTATAGCTCTGTACTGTCCCTTTTCGGGCGCATTAAACGATGAGCATTTAGCTCTAAACTGTCCCTTTTCGGGCTCATTAAACGATAAACGCGTCTCAGGGGTAGGAGAGCCCTCTGGCTATGCACTACTTCCCATGCGTATTGGGAATAGGAGAGCCCTCTGGGTATACACTATTCCCTTTTCAAACACAAGGCTATTTCCCAGTCGTTGATCTTGTCGCTCTCGGTGGTAGCTCCAGTCACAACCATTATTATTCGATTATTCCTAGAATTCGTTTATCACAATCTTATGATATCACATTGAATTCACAATCAATTTATCCAGAAAGACAATTCATTATCAATTATTCACAATCACAATCTGTCACATTGGAAACTTAAAAGTTTCTCAATCATACATCTTATCGTACAGTAGCAATTTATCACATTCACAAATTGTTTACATTTTAATATCAAAATCCCTAATCCCTCGGACCTTCGGTCTAAAGTTACAATCAAATAATTCACATATACCTGTCATTCATCTTCACAGAACTATAAGTGCAGAACTTAAACAATTAAGATTGAGGAACCAACTAGGTTACTCACT
Organism: Erythroxylum foetidum; assembly: GCA_026546835.1. Taxonomy (NCBI): domain Eukaryota; kingdom Viridiplantae; phylum Streptophyta; class Magnoliopsida; order Malpighiales; family Erythroxylaceae; genus Erythroxylum; species Erythroxylum foetidum. The sequence goes on along the minus strand of JANZLF010000007.1, from coordinate 8,142,452 downwards.
TGTAACTTTCGAGCTACTGCCTAGAAGTCCCAGCAATATCCGTGGAATGTCGATCCAACGGTGCCTCTATAACAGTCAAATAAATTCCCATTACTAAATGCACAATCAGAAAGGTTCACAAATGCACATGCTGAAATGCAAAGATGTACGATGCATATTCGCAACATTCCCAACGGTAAATCCCAATTTCACTAACCTTTGCCTCAAAACCAACTTTTCATTTTATAAATACTACAACATTTAACAATACCTTTAAATGCTCAAGAAAGACCTCAAAGCCACTTTACTATTCATTTGATCAAATTCACCCACTATACTAAGTTTCTAAAACTCCAAAAGTATTTCATTTATCTCAGAAGCCTCCAAATTATAATCCAATTATCATACAACAACACTTAGGTTGAAGTAACACCCTATCCTTAACTTTCATTCGATAATTAAGATCCTACTAATTTGAATTCAGACTTTCTTTCTTCATCTCAACTGTAGACCTCTTTCTCTAGTTCTTAACAAATCAAAAATCACTTCAATTGGAAGTCTACATCATTAGTTATAACCCAAAAACTAAAGCACATCAATTCAAAAAAAATCATCCTCGCCGCGGCCAAAGGGTGCTCGCTGCGACGACACGAGGTTGCTCGTCGCGACGTCTAGCCGCTCGTCGCGACGAGGAATTACGAGCTCGTCGCCTCGTCGCGACGAGGCCCTCACACACTACACGGCGAACAATTAATCGCTCGTCGCAACAAGGAATTACCCGTTCGTCGCGACGTGCGGGCTCCTGTTTGTCATCCCCGACCATTTTTCCCTCATTTTCTCACTCTAAAACCAGTCATACCTCAACACAACTACTCCAATCTTTCACAATAAACACCACCAATGCATTTAAACTAAACAAAACCAACATACGAAGAGATCACTTACCAAACTCAAACTTCCCTTCTTCAACTTCCGAAATATACCCAACACTTCAACCCTAACGGCTCCTACTCAAAACCTCACAAATCTTCATCATATAGGGTTTAATCTTGGCTTTGCATAAAGAGAAGAAGCAAACAAGCAATAAGAGTCTTCAAGAGGGGGGTCGAAACTCAACAATGGAAAAAGATGAAAATATGCCCTAAGTGAAAGAAATTTGTAACTGTCAAAGCTTTTTGTGATTTCTCATAGGACATCAAAAACTTAGGGCATTTTGAAGACCTAACAAGCTTTCATCCCTAGCATTTGCCATTTGTCATTTCCTCAAATAATTAAAATTCTTTCTCTTTTCAAAATTTATTTCCAGTCCAATTCGTCTACAAATTTCCAATGGCTCAACAAATTAAAATTCCTAAAATCATGTCTAATTTTCCCGTTGCCATTTTCCAGTTACTCAGTACTATAAAGTTCATCAGTCCGTCACCTAGAAAATTCTCCGATCCAGACATTTTCTCCCAAGATTTTCAGAAAATTTCTAAGAGTCACTAACAACTGAAATCACTCCTAGAACATTTCCAATTCAGAATTTCAGACATAATTATTCCCAAATTCACAAAGCACAATATAATCACAAATAAATACCGGGAATTGCCATGAATGCATGTACATATATGTGTATGTGCAAATTATCTCATTCCTCTAAAATTAGAGGCCAAAATGCATGCTCATATCAATTATGAAATTTAACCTACTAGCCCATCCCGATTTACCAATATACCCTTCCCATCGATGATGGGATGTTACATAGATTCTCGAAAATCTACTTCAAGATACCTGATTAATTTTATAGGGGGAGCTGTGGCATGGAAATTGAGGCTACAAAAGTGCGTTGTAGTATCTACCACTAAAGCTGAGTTTATTGGTGCAACATAAGCATCTAAGAAGTTATTATGGATAAAGAAGTTTGTTCAATAACGTGGCTTCAAGCAGGAGTGATATGTGTTGCATTGCGAAAACTAGAGGCAATCCATCTTGGTAAGAGTTCTACATTTCACTCTAGATCAAAACATATCAATGTTAGGTATCATTGGGTCCGAGATGCATTGAAGTCTAAGGAGTTTGAACTTGATAAGATTCACACTAATGATAATGATTGCGATATGTTGACAAAGACGTTACCAAAAGGAAAGATTGAGATATGCAGGTTGATTGTCGGGATGGCAATTCATTCCAACTAGCCAACTAAATGTGTTGGAGGGGGATATTTGTTAGTCAACCCTCCACAGTTAATGCAGCCTCCATATTTGAAAAAACAAATTCTTTGAGTGAATATTATTTTAGTATGCTTGTCAAATTGTTTGAATTTAATTTTTGTCTTCTTCTTTCCTTTACTATATAAAGAGAGAAGGAGTGAGCAGATTTTATGGGATTGTATTGAGTAATTTACTAAAACAAAAGTGAGAGAGTAGAAGAAGAAAAACATTAGTGAGTGTGAGAGAGAGTTTGAAATAGTCAAATTAAGCCCTCGATTAGAAGGTCTTTTGTGGTCTAATCAAGCTCAAACTTTGAAGGCTTACTCTATACTAATGGTCATTCATATCCAACGATCAGAATCTTGATTGGAGTTTTGATTTTTTGGCAATTTGTTGGACACCCCACCCTTGTGAGTCATGAGCCCGACATCCTAAGTGACATCTGGACACATGTCCCACAAGGGTGGCATGCCCCCACCAGGACAACCTACTTTTACTATATCCGAACAGAATTCGACCTTAATCATTTTGTACCAGCCTTGGGACAATTGGCAAAACTGTCATTAGGGATATCGAGTTAAGATTCTCTTAGGACGATTTCAAAAAAGGCTTTGAAACCTACAACTTTGAGGAAGACCTTGAGGTCGGATTCTATCTTCTGAAGGGGTCGAAAATGGAACAGAAGAAGCAAAAGACAGAAGATAGCAAAACATAGACAAAGTGAAAAGACAGAATAAACAAAAGACAGAAGAAGTGAAAGACAGAAGAAGCAAAAGACAAAAGATAGCAAAACACTGAAGAAGCAAAAGGCGGAAGAAGCGAAAGACAGAAGATAGCAAAACGCAGAAGAAGCAAAAGACAGAAGATAGCAAAACACAAAAGAAGCAAAAGAAAGAAGAAGCAAAAGAATGAAGATATCAAAACACAGAGGAAACAAAAGACAGAAGAACCAAAAGACAGAAGATAGCAAAACACAGAAGAAGCAAAAGACAGAAAAAGCAAAAGACTGAAGATAGAAAAAGATAGAAGAAGCGAAAAGATAGAAGAACCAAAATACAGAAGAAGCGAAAAGGTAGAAGAAGCAAAAAGACAGAAGAAGCGAAAAGACAGAAGAAGCAAAACACAAAAGAAGCGAAAAGGTAGAAGAAGCAAAAAGACAGAAGAAGCGAAAAGACAGAAGAAGAAAAACACAGAAGAAGCGAAAAGGCAGAAGAAGCAAAAAGTCAGAAGAAGCGAAAAGTCAGAAGAAGCAAAACACAGAAGAAGCGAAAAGGCAGAAGAAGTAAAAAGACAGAAGAAGCGAAAAGACAAATGAACCAAAACACAGAAGAAACAAAAAGGAAGAAGAAGCAAAAAAGACAGAAGAAGCGAAACACAGAAGAAGCGAAAAAGCAGAAGAAGCAAAAAGACTAAAGAAGCACAAAGACTGAAGAAATGAAAAGGCTGAAAAAACGAAAAGGCTGAACAAGCAAAAAGACCCTATCAGCAAAACATAGAAGAAGCAAAAAAACAAAAGAAACTAAAAGACAGAAGAAGCAAAACACAGAAGAAGCAAAAAGGCAGAAGAAACAAAAAGACAGAAGAAGTGAAAAGACAAAAGAAGCAAAACACAGAAGAAGCGAAAAGACAGAAGAAACAAAGCACAAAACAAGATGACGTCATCACAAAGGAAACATAGAAGGAGATGACGTCATCACAGAAGAAGCAAAACATAGACGAAGCAAAACATAGAAAAAGATGACATCATCACAGAAGAAGCAAAAAGGCAGAAGAAGCAAAACACAGACAGTGCAAAACATAGAAGAAGATGACATCATCATAAAGAAAACACAGAAGGAGATGATGTCATCACAGAAGAAGCAAAAAGACAGAAGAATATGTCTTCCATTTTAAGGTCCATAACTTTCAGCTCTGACGTCCAAAATTTTCATGCTAAATACCGTTGGAAAGATTAATAAAAGACTTACTACTTACTAGAAGATACAATTGCCTAACTCAGCTTAGATTAACTCATATTTTTCCTTTATGAAACTTGAAAATTTCAACGTACAAACTTGAGAGAGTCATGAGTAAATATGCAAACATATACCATTTGCATCAAAGGAAAAAGTTTTACAAAGATTTAGTGGGCATTTCAAGCCATAAATACGTTAATACATCAAAATTCCAAAATACCAAAAGATACATGATTTGCTCAAAATGCAACTATATCTTGCTCATCATCTGAATGTGTGGGAGGAGATTAGGGGTGAGCTTAAAGCCCATGGGTAACAATTTTATAATTTGTAACAAGCAAAAACATTTATAAGTCATTTTCAATGCAGAAATTCATGTGTATGCAAATCATGAATGCATCACTCATATCAACTTTTCATGAACACATAAACATATCAAATGGTTTGGGTAAGTCCAAAATATGATGTCATTTTCAATGTAATGGTCCTGTGTAGGCGCAAATTCTTGACGGAGTCCTTGAGAGAGCTTCATGCTACTTGCGGGCAGGCGGGAGAAGCCTATACTTGGGTCAACGTGCACATGACAGTTCTTGAGGGATTACCACAAACCCACATAACACATAGGTTTCAAAATCTTGTAAGCTTGATTCCCAAAACGGCACATTTTCTTGAAAATTTACTTTTCATACACTTGTTATACCTTAAAACCCATTTTCAAAAGTATGGTTTCAGGATCATGCATCATTTTTAAAGAATAATTTTTAAAAACAACTTTTCATAAATCATCACACAACTCATTTATAAGCATGTAGCACAATCTTGCAACATTTAAAAACTTTAAATGCACATGAATGAGGCAGTTGTAAAATTTATTTGCTGTCATTTCCTGACAGAAACTTTTATGGGCTTATTACTTAACTATAAAATTGAAACCCACCTTGAAGTCCTTGATTATGACTTGTTCAAAAATGCCTCTCCTCTTGATCCTCTTGTCCTTCTAGATTCCCTTTTTAACATAAATACAGTTCCCAAATCAATAGAAATTTCTAGATGAGAACCCAAATAAACTAATGTATAAATTGATCCTAGAACCCTTAAACCCATGCATTTTCTAAGCTCTTGAAACTAAAACCACTTCCAAAATCTAAAGCCTTAAAATGCTCTTACCTCAAATCTTTCCAAATGAAGAAATGCTTAGTTCAAAAGAAAGCTTTTATCTTCCTCTATATTTTTCCCTTCTTGATCACTCTCAAAATCCCTCTTGAAGGTTGAGAAAAATCAAAACCTTGCTCAAACCTCTCTTTTCTCTCTAACCCCATGACACTATCTCTACCTTCTTTCTTTTTTTTTTGCTTTCTCTCTTCTTTTATTCCTCACCAACATTTTTGGCTTCTAAAATGCAAACCAATAAATTCCTCTTCCTATTTTACCCCTCCTTCAAAGCCTTAAAGCCTTCCCACTTAAGTGATCTCCCCAAAATACCCTTTATGCAACATATCACTTTAACCTTAATTCAATTCACTTATGTAACATAATCTCATTAACATTAGCATGCTAATTAATTCCAACATACACTAATCTAGCAAGATTCCAAAATTAATCTAATCCTGCTCATTTATCGAGAAAAAAAATTGGGGGCTAACAATTATCCCCCCTCTTAAAAGAATTTCGTCCTCGAAATTCATACCTGAGTTATTGAAGAGTTGTAGATATTTCTCCTTCATAGTTTCCAAAGGCTTTCATATGACCTCTTCCACAGAATGGTTTCTCCACTAGACTTTGACCAATTGAACTGTCTTGTTCCTGAGGACCTTCTCCTTGATGTCCAAAATCTCTACTGGAATCTCCTCATAACTCAGATAAACCTCAGTAGTCTGAATGATGTGGGAGGGATCCGACCTATACCTCCTCAGCATGGATACATGAAAGACATCGTGTATCTGTGACAATTCTGGTGGCAGTGCCAACCTGTAGACAAGCGGTCCAACCCTCTCAAGAATTTCATAGAGACCCACATATCTCGAACTCAACTTGCCCTTCTTGCCAAGCCTCATGACTTCTTTCCAAGGAGATGTCTTAAGAAATACTTTCTCACCGACTTCATACTCCATCTCCTTCCGGTGTGCATCAGTATAATTTTTCATTGTATCCTGAGCCACTTTAAGCCTTTGCTTAACTAACTTGACTTTGTCTACCATCATCTGAAGTTACTCTGGCCCTATTAGTTTCCTCTCTCCTTCTTCATCCCAACATATCGAAGTCCTACATTTTCTTCCATACAGTGCTTCATATGGAGCCAGCTGAATGCTCGAATGGTACGAATTATTATAAGTAAATTTCACCAATGACAAATATTCGTCCTAAACTCCTTTAAAATCCATCACACATGCCCTAAGCATTCCCTCAAGGGTCCGAATAGTCCTCTCAGATTTACCATCCATCTGGGGAAGAAAAGTCGTGCTAAAATTTAACTTAGTTCCCAAAGCCTCTTGTAAACTTCCCTAGAATCTTGAAATAAATCAAGGATCCCTATCAGAAACTATAGAATCTAAAACCCCATGCAATCTCACTATCTCATCAATATACTTCTTTGCCAGAACATGCAAATAATCCTTCTGTTTAATTGCCAGAACACGGGCTGACTTCGTCAACCGATCAACAATAACCCAGATGGCATTATGCTTTCTACTGGTCTTGGGCAAACCCATCAGAAAATCCATGGTTATCCTTTGCCACTTCCATTCAGGAATGGACAACGGCCTTAACTTGCCTGAAGGTGCTTGATGTTCAGCCTTGACTTGCTGACACACTAGACACTTACTTACATATTCCGCTACATCTCTCTTCATGCCTTTCCACCAGAAATGCTCTTTAAGATCTCTGTACATCCTGGTGCTACCTGAGTGCATGGCGTAAGACGCATTGTGTGCCTCATCCAGTATTTCATCCGTCACCTCCTTGATATATGGAATACAAAGTCTGCTCTCTACAACCATAAGTCCATCATCCCTCACCACCACTTCAGATTTCTTGCCATTCTGAATTTCTTCTCAGAGCTTACTCAATTCTACGTCCTGTGTTTGTAACTCCTTAACTTTCTCCCTGAGTATTGGTCTCACTCTGAAAGTAGCAACAACACACTCAGGTTCCTCCTGCTTCAAACTTATCCTAAGCTTAGTCATCTCCTCCAATAGCGGTAGGTAAACTGTTTGAACATAAGCTATAGAAGATTTCCTGCTCAAGGCGTCCGTTACCACATTTGCCTTTCTTGGATGGTACTCAATCAATAGATTATAATCCTTGACCAACTCTAACCACCTTCTTTGTCTCAAATTCAATTCCTTTTGGCTCAAAAAATACTTAAGGCTTTTATGATCAGTGTAAATCTTCGTTTGAACCCTAGGTAGATAATGTCTCTAAATCTTCAGGGCAAAAACTATTGCTGCTAATTCCAGGTCATGGGTCGGGTAATTCAGTTCATAATGTTTTAGCTGTCGCGAGACATAAGCTATTACCTTATCTTCTTGTATCAACACACAACCCAAACCCTTTTTCGAAACATCACTGTATACTATATATCGCTTATCTAGCATAGACAAAATCAAAACTGGAGCACTTGTTAATCTGCACTTGAGCTCCTTAAAACTTTTCTGGCATTCCTCACTCCAAATAAACTTCTGATTCATCCTCAATAACTTCATCATCAGAGCAGCTATCATAGAGAACTCCTCAACGAATCTCTTATAATATCCTACCAGACCCAAAAAGCTCCTCATCTATGCCACTGTCTTGGGTGCATGCCAATTTACCACTACTTTAACCTTCCTTGGATCAACCTGTTTCCCATCTTTCGAAATCACATGCCTAAGGAATATCACTTTATGAAGCCAAAACTCACATTTGCTGAGTTTAACATAAAGCTCCCTCTCCTTTAATATCTGTAACACAATCCTAAGATGCTCCTCATGTTCCCCTTCATTCTTGGAATAAACCAGAATATCATCAATAAACACTATGACAAACTAATCCAGATACTCCCTGAAGACCTTATTGATAAGATCCACAAAGCAGCTGGAACATTGGTCAGTCCGAATGGCATGACTAGGAACTCGTAATGCCCATATTAGGTCCTAAAAGCTGTGTTGCTTACATTAGACTCCTTGATTCTGAGTTGATGATAGCCTGACCTGAGATCAATCTTAGAAAAGACCTTTGCTCCCTGCAGCTAGTCAAATAGATCATCAATTCGGGTTAGAGGGTATTTGTTTTTAATGGCCACCTTTTTTGAGTCTCCGGTAGTCTATACACATCCTTCATGTTCCATCCTTCTTCTTGACAAACAAAACCCACACTCCACAAGGTGACGAACTCGGTCTTATTTACTCCTTCCCTAGTAGTTCTTCCAACTATTCCTTCAGCTCCTTTAGCTCAGCTGGAGCCATTCTATAAGGTGACATCTAGCCCCTTTAGATTTAGAGGTAGTAAGTCCACTACCAGCTGAGCACCCTCAATGAAAAGCCCACAATCCCTATAAACTTGACTTACAATCAAATTCCTCCCTAGAGGAGTACTAAAAATTGAAGGACTATTCAAAAGCCTCAGATCAACATCAAGCAACGTCATGCTTGCAGAGACAAATGAAAGCATGGAGCCAAAATCAATCAACTTCATAATTAAATAATCGAGCCATACCCATGACAACTTCAAGTGTGGTTGTATCTTGCTCTCTAGTCATAGCAAATACTCTAGCCTGTGTCTGAGCCCTTGGCCTCTCTGGAGGAATAGTCTTTTTTGTAGCTCCAAAATTGCCCACCTCTATGACTGGTCTGATTCCCACTGTTTCTACTCCCGTCGGGGCTTTCAATTGGGACCCCTCTTGCCTTGTTACTTGGGGAAAATCTCTAATCATGTGTCCCTTCTCTCCACATCGGAAACATGCTCCAAGTAACCTAAAACATTCTCCTTTATGGAGCTTCTCACAATGCTCACATTGATGGTTCATGTATCTGCTCTTTCCCGCCCTCCCAGGGACTCCTACACTTGAGGCTTGCCCCGAGACTGCTCTTGTCTGCTTGTTCTTGATAGGAACATTGCTTCCCACTTCACACTGAGTAGGGTAACTTCTTGTACTCTTCTCAGGCCTTAGGGAACCCATTCCTTTCTAGTAGACTTCTCTCTGTTCTTCCTCTTCCTGCTCACTTCATTCCTGATATTCTCCAGCTTCTCAGCCTGAAGTGCAACATCTACCAATTGCTGGTAGTCATAAAAATTATGGATCAACATCTTCTCCTTGATCCTCAGATGAAGTCCTCCCTCAAATTTACGACACTTATCTTCCTCATTGGCAATAATGTTGGCCGCATACCGTGAAAACTAGGTGAACTTCAGTTTATAATCACTCACACTCATGTCCCTTTGCATGAGATTTAGAAATTCCTTGGCCTTCTCTTGGATATAGACCCTCAAGAAGTACTTTCTCCTGAAAGCTTCCAAAAGTCCCTCCATGTCAGCACTGGAGGTATAGCCTGACTGTGAGGCACTGATTCCCACCAATGAAGTGCATCCCCTTGCAGCAAACTAACTGCATAATCCAGCTTCTCCTTGTCAGACCACTCCATCTAAATTAGGACTCTCTCGGTCTTCTTCAACCATGCTTCGGCCTCCTCACGATTAGTGGTCCCGTTGAAATCTACAGCTCCATACTTGCGGAGCTTATCATACTTCCCACTCCTCTCCACTTGAGCCGGCACTGGAACTTATGATCCTTGGCCTATGGCATAAGTGAAAGCCTGAGCGAAGGCTTGAAAGAACCGTGGGTCTATAGTAGACATGGGAGGAGGAGCCAGTGGCACTTCATCTTGCACACTAGGTGCCTCAGAATCAAGAGCAAGGTATGTCCCAACATCTTGCGGGACATAGGATTCATCTGTGCTCCCTTGGTGAGAGCTAGTTCGAGTCACAGCTCTTCGAGTTCTCTTTTGAGGCGGCATTTTTCACTCCTTGAATATAAAACCAGTGAAAACCTTTAGTTTATGTAAAACAATTTAAAAACCATGCACTTTGCTTATTTAAAAATAATGCATGTTCATTTCATGCCTTAGACTACCCACCAAAAACCTAGGATACTCCTAAACCTGGCTCTGATACCATAAATGTTGGACACCTCGTCCTTGTGAATCACGAGCCCAACGTCCTAAGTGACATCTGGACACGTGTCCCGCAAGCGTCACGTGCCCCCACCATGACAACCTACTTTTACTATATCCAAACAGAAGTCAACCTTAATCATTTTACACCAGCCTTGGGACAATTGGCATAACTGTCATTAGGGATATCAGGTTAAGATTCTCTTAGGACGATTTCAAAGAAGACTTCGAAACCTACAACTTTGAGGAAGTCCTTGAGGTTGGATTCTATCTTCTAAAGGGGTTATAAATAAAACAGAAAAAAAAAACAAAAGACAGAAGATAGCAATACACAGATGAAGCGAAAAGACAGAAGAAACAAAAGACACAATAAGCGAAAGATAGAAGATAGCAAAACACTGAAGAAGCAAAAGGCAAAAGAAGCAAAAAATAGAAGATAGCAAAATACAGAAGAAGCAAAAGAAAGAAGATAACAAAACACAGAAAAAGCAAAAGACAAAAAAAAGCAAAAGACAAAAGATAGCAAAACACAGAAAAAACAAAAGGCAGAAGAGACAAAACACAGAAGATAGCAAAACACAGAGCAAGCAAAAGACAGAAGATAGCAAAACACAGAAGAAGCAAAAGACAGAGGAAGCAAAAGACAAAAGATAGCAAAACACAAAAGAAGCAAAAGACAGAAGAAGTAAAACATAGAAGAAGCAAAACACAGAAGATAACAAAAGACAAAAGAAACAAAACATAGAAGAAGCGAAAAGGCAGAAGAAGCAAAAATACAGAGGAAGAGAAAAGACGGAAGAAGCAAAACACAGAAGAAGCGAAAAGGTAGAAGAAGCAAAAAGACAAACGAAGTAAAAAGATAGAAGAAGCAAAACACAAAAGAAGCGAAAAGCCAGAAGAAGCAAAAAGCCAGAAGAAGCGAAAAGACAGAAGAAACGAAACAAAGAAGAAGCCAGAAGAAGCAAAAAGACAGAAGAAACGAAATAACAAAAGAAACAAAATACAGAAGAAGCGAAAAGGCAAAAGAAGCGAAAAGACAGAAGAAGCAAACCACAAAAGAAGCGAAAAGGCAGAAGAAGCGAAACACAGAAGAAGTGAAAAGACAGAAGAAGCAAAACACAGAAGAAGTGAAAAGGCAAAAGAAGCAAAAAGATAGAAGAAACAAAAAGACAGAAGAAGCAAAACATAGAAGAAGCGAAATGGCAAAAGAAGCAAAAAGACAGAAGATAGCAAAGCACAGAAGAAGCAAAAGACAGAAGATAGAAAAATACAGAAGAAGCAAAAGAAAGAAGATAGCAAAACACAAAATAAGCAAAAGACAGAAGAACCAAAAGACAGAAAATAGCAAATCACAGAAGAAGTAAAAGACAAAAGAAGCAAAAGACAAAAGATAGCAAAAGATAGAAGAAGCGACAAGACAAAAGAAGCAAAATACAGAAGAAGCGAAAAGGAAAAAGAAGCAAAAAGATAGAAGAAGCGAAAAGACAGAAGAATCAAAACACAGAAGAAGCAAAAAGACAGAAGAAGCGAAAAGATAGAAGAAGCAAAAAGACAGAAGAAGCAAAACACAGAAGAAGCGAAAAGGTAGAAGAAGGAAAAGACAAAAGAAGCGAAAAGATAGAAGAAGCAAAACAAAAAAGAAACAAAAAGGCAAAAGAAGCAAAAAGGCAGAAGAAGCGAAACGCAGAAGAAGAGAAAATGCAGAAGAAGCACAAAGGCAGAAGAAGTGAAAAGGCAGAAGAAGCGAAACATAGAAGAAGCGAAAAGGCAGAAGAAGTGAAAAGACAGAAGAAGCGAAAAGAGATAAGAAACAAACCACAAAAGAAGCGAAAAGGCAGAAAAAATAAAAAGACAATATAAGCGAAAAGGCAGAAGAAACAAAACACAGAAGAAGTGAAAAGGCAGAAGAAGCAAAAAGATAAAAGAAGCAAAAAGACAAAAGAAACAAAACACAGAAGAAGCGAAAAGGCAAAAGAAACAAAAAGACAGAAGAAGAGAAAAGACAAAAGAAGCAAAACACAGAAGAAGCGAAAAGTCAGAAGAAGCAAAAAGACAGAAGAAGCAAAAAGACAAAAGAAGCAAAACACAGAAGAAGATGTCATCATCATAAAGGAAACACGGAAGGAGATAACATCATCACAGAAGAAATAAAAAGGAAGAAGAAGCAAAAAGGTATAAGAAAAAAACACAGACGAAGCAAAACATAGAAGAAGATGATGTTATCACAAAGGAAACATAGAAGGAGATGACGTCATCACAGAAGAAACAAAAAGGCAGAATAAACAAAAAGGTTGAAGAAGCAAAATACAGACGAAGCAAAACACAGAATAAGATGACTGTAAATCCCATCTCTCATAGGAAGGGTTTATTGGTAATTTGGGACGGGTAGAAGTATTAAATTATATCTCGGCATGCTCATATAGCATATAGCCTCTATGATTGATGGGTTGTTGCACTTGCACATGGTATACATGCATTCATGACATTTTCCGG
>JANZLF010000007.1:7917890-7937273 GCA_026546835.1 Erythroxylum foetidum | reverse complement strand
ACATGTGCATTGCATACATACTTGACTGAATACTGGAAATGGGAACAAGGCCAGAATGCCTTCCAAAATTGTGAATTGCTTGTGTGTTGCATGAATTGGGCGAACCATCGATGATGGTTCCTCACTGAGTTCGCAAAACTCACCCAAAATTTGCATCTATTTTTCAAGTCTTGAAGAGTACCCCGTTTGACACGGGAGTATGTCTTCCGTATACAAGGGACAGATAGAGGTCGGGATCAGTTTGCGTCTTCATTAGTATCTCATAAATTATATTCTGAAATCTCCGTAAAAGAATGCTCTGTATTTATAGTGAACCCAATTTGGTTATGGCTTTTTGTTCATTAAATGGCTTTTGTAAATTATTATTGAATAATTGTAATAACTGAAAATGTTTATTTATGAACGTGGGCTCAGATTGTTTACTGCCTATTCCACGCACATGAGTGTAATGAAAAAAAATTTCATACTGAGTTTCGACTGACTGATGTAGCACGCCATCCTCGTGGGGCAAGGATCCGGATATCACCATCGATGTTGGATTCGGGTCACGCGGGAGTGGGGTGTTACACAGAGGGTCGGTTGTTGAGGAGCGACTCCAGCTAGTGGAAGGAGTTGGGGATCAGGAGGCATTTGGTAGCCCCAGGTAGGGTACTATAATTCTACACAACGACCCTCCGGATATAGCAGCTAGGTCGGGTATCCTGAACGACATGCCTCAAATGTGATATGACGAGGTGCATGCAATACAAACCCAGGACGATGGAACCAAGGAAGCTCCTGCAGGAGGTACAACTTATATTTAGTTTTTCGAGTAGCCTGCTCCTCTTTTTCTTTCATTTTTTCGATCATAATTTGGAATAGTCAAGGGGCAAGGGGCTAAATTCCAGGCCACCCTATGTAATTAGATTTGTAATTATAAACCTGGTATCTTAGTTTTAATGGAAACCTGAATTAGTGGATCTAGGGTGTACGAAGTAGTTCGTACTGTAGGGTTTGATTATTCTTTTAGAGTAGAAGCTGAAGGTTTCTCTGGAGGGATATGGATATTATGGAAAGGTGAGCTTAATATCTCAATAGTGTTAGCCAATCGTCAATTTATTCATACCACAATCAAGTATGCTTCTTGCTCTTTCGATTTTACCGTTGTTTATGCAAGCCTGCAATTCTCTTCTCAAACCTACCTCTGGCCTGTTTTAAGATGGATAGGATGATCTATATATAGACCCTAGCTTGTTGGAGGGGATTTTAATGCTAAACTAGAGATAGCGGATAAACGGGGTGGAGTCAAGTTAGTGCAAGTGGTGAACAAACATTTTTAAGATTGGGTGTATGGGAGTAGCCTTTATGATCTGAGTTTTGTAGGCTCAAAGTTTACATGGGGCCAAGGAATGATACAAGCTAGGTTGGATAGTGTTTTTGGTTCGAGGTCTTAGCTACAAGCTTTTCCTTAAATGGTGAATCATCACTTACTCTTTCTTGGGTCAGATCATAGACCCATGTTGATTCATCTTCAAAGACCACCATTAAGAATTATAGGAGCCCCTGTGTTTAGATTCCAAAATGTTTGGGTAAGACATCCAGGGTTTAGATTTTGGTAATATTTTCCATAAAAAAGGACTATTAGCACGGTTGGAGGGCATTCAGAGGGCCATGGCTTTAGGCAAATTAGATTCAATATTAGTCTTGGAGTAAAAGTTGAGTGGGGAACTGATGTAGGTATCTGTGAGGAGGAAATTTTTTTGCATCAAAAAGCCCGATGCGAATGGATTTCAAAGGGTGATAGGAATCCTAAGTATTACCACACTCTCACTCTTTCCAAAGGAAAGAAAGTGAAGATCGAACGACTTACTGATTCCCATGGGTCATTGATATCTGACCAAGGCAACTGAGCCTTTTAGCTAGGGATTTTTTTTGTTCAAATGTATACAAAAGAAGATGGGCCTATACATTGTTTCCCGCTCTCAGGAGCTTTTCCTTCACTTTTGACAGACAGATTTCATGACTTAGTTGTGCCAGTCCATGACATCGAAATCAAGACTGTGATTTTTGACATGAATCTGAATAAAGCCCCTGGGGTAGATGATTTCAATGCTTTATCTTTTCAGAAGCAATGGGGGTAGGTTGGGCCAAAAGTGATAGAGTACATTAAGGAAGTCTTCTGGCTGGAATGTTAGGAAAAGGATTTAAATCAAACCATTCTAGTATTGATATCCAAAATCCCGTCCCCGAATAATATCACTCAATTTCGCTCGATTAGCCTCTGCAATGTGTTTTGCAAGACCATCTCTAAAGTTATTGTGAATCGGTTGAAAAACCACTTGGATCATCTAGTGTAGGCGAATCAAGGTAATTTTATTCCTGGTAGACAAATAACTGATAATATTATCATTGCTCAGGAAGTCATACACTCGATGCGTAAGAAGAAAGGGATTGGGTTTTTTGTTATCAAGGTGGATCTGGAAAAAGCTTATAACCGAGTTCGTTCGGATTTTATGTAGAAAACTTTAACAGACATTGGGTTACCAAAAAATTTAATCTTTGTCATTTTGAAGTGTGTGACAATGGTGTCTATACAGGTCGCTTGGCAAGGCACCATTACTGATCCTTTAAGTCCTTCACGAGGTATTAGGCAAGGTGATTCGCTCTCACTTTACCTTTTGTTTTGTGCATGGAACGACTAGACTAACTTATTTCAAAGTAGGTGGGCCAAGGTCAATGGAGATTGATAAAACTGAGCCCTATAAGGGCTCCCATATCCCACCTTTTCTTTACAGATGACTTAGTTTTTCTTGCTGAGCAAGGATTCACAGACGCAAGTAATCATAAGGACATTGGAGGTGTTTTGTAAGACATCAAGACAGAAAGTGAATACTGATAAAACTTAATTTTTTCTCTAAGAATGTATCCCCAGTAATCACACTCGTCTCAGTCAAGCCTTATACATTACTAGTACGAACAATCTGGGAAAGTACCTAGGAGTTCTGTTAATACATGAGCGTACAACGAGACGTACCTATTAACATATCCTAGATAATGCACAAAAGAAACTAGTAGGATAATGTGCATGGGTGTTGTCTCTAGCAGGATGTGTTACCCTAACCCAGTCAGTAATATCTACCCTCCCTATTTTCACGATGCAAACGGTGAAACTTCCGCAACAACTCTGCGATGAGTTGGAGCGAATCATGTGAGATTTTATATGGGGTTCAACGGGTGAGCAGATAAAAATGCACCTAGTAAACTGGGAAACAGTGTGTCAGTACAAAAAAGCAGGAGGCCTAGGCATTAAATGTATTTGTTCTTCCAACGATGCTTTATTGACAAAGTTGGGTTGAGCTTTGATTACATAACTTACATCTTTATGGGTTAGCATTGTAAGCACTAAATATTAAATAGATTCGTATCATATCCCTAACATAATAGATTGGAAAGGGTTTATGTCATTTGGTGGGGAATCTCAACAATTTGGTAATTTGTATGCCAAGGTATAAAATGGAAGCTGGGTAATGGAAGGTGCATTTTCTTTTAGCTGGATAATTGGGCAAATGATTGAGGACCTCTAATTTACGTGGTGATCTCTCCACTTCCTGCTAGCGTTCTTAACACTAAAGTTGCAGATTTTATAAATGAAGTTGACACCTAGAAGTGGAATTTGTTCCAACAATATCTCCTTTCCATAGTCTATATAGATATCACGGTGATCCCTACTAATGTAGAAAGTATAGCAGAAGATACAATGTTGTGGGGAAAACTGATTATGGGAGGTTCATAGTGACGTCAACCTATGACTTAATCGAAGGTGGTACCACAGATGCTAATAATAACCTTTGGGAATTAATTTGGAAATGGGCAGGGCCCTAGCGGATTAGGGCTTTCCTTTGGTTCTTGGCCAAGAAAAACCTTCTGACCAATCAACAGGGAGTGACTCACCATATCACAACGGATAGTAGTTATCACATATGTGGATAAGAAGAGTCCACGTTATATGTCATACATGATTGTCCGAGGGTGAAAGCTTTCTGGAGTAAATTCCCCCAGAGGTGTTGAACCCCGAACTTTTCTTACAAGACTAGAACTATTAAATGAGAAATGTGAATAGATTCATATTTTGCTTTGGTGTTTTTAGTGGATAAGAGATTTCAAAATTGGAAGAATTAAGGTGATAGTTAGAAATCGAATGAAAGAAAAAATGAAGTTGAATTTGTGTAGTAAGTTGATGAAGAATATGTACCTATATGTATGTTTTGTCATTAGTGTTCATGATTAATCATGGATTATAATTTCTTTATAGATGATATTGATTTGAAATGGAGTTGAGAATAAGGAGTAAATGAAGTAGAAAAGGTGATCTTGGTATGAGTTGTGTTAAGGAAAGATTGTGAAACAAAATGGATGGTTGATCTGGAAAATATTTATGGAGTATGCTTCATTCTTTTAGTGACAACTTTTTCTCTAGTTATCCAAACAAGATGATTCTTAATTTGGATTAAACTAGAAACATAGAGATACATTTCTTATTAAGGCATCAAATTTAAATTCTGTATTTAAGAATCTCAAAATTTGTTAAGAAATTAAGAACTAGGTACAGTACATTGGTGGATGAATGTAAATTCGTGTTCTAAATTCGAGGGCAATTCTGGATCCATCTAGGCTATATTAGAGAAAATTATCTTCTGGAAAGTTGTAGATCTTTCTTTTAGATTTCCAACGATATATAGTATGAAATTTTTGGACTTCTAGGCTGAAAGTTATGGCCCTGTAAAGGAAGAAGAAAAAATGAAATTGGGAGAAAAGAAAAAAAGAGAAGAGAGAAAGGAGAGTTCGATGGAGAAGAGAGGAAAGAAAGAAGAAAAGCTAGGTTTTGATTTTTCTTGATCCTAAAGAGTGATTTTGAAGTTATTCAAGAAGGGAAAAAGGTAGAAAATGATGAGAGCTTCCATTAGAGCTAACAAACTCTTCTTTTGGTGAAGATTCAAGGTAATTTGGATTTTAATCTTTGGATTTTTGAAAGGGTTTTGATTCATATAGCTTAAGAAACGTATGTGTTTAAGGATTCTAGAATCAATTTTAGTGATTTTACATTATGGGATTTTCTATTGGAATCCTATTGAATGAAACTTGGTTGTTTTAGGGAACCAAGAGAATCCTATCCAAGAGCAAAGGGAAAGCCAAATTGAAATTCTGACTTAAGGTTTCCTAAAATCTGTTCGGAAATAGGAAAAATGAGTTCATTTTTAACGATTGACCAGTGTGGGCATGCCACCCATATGGGATGATGGTTAATGAGGGTTCATTGAAACAACCTTATAAGGTAACACACAGGCTCACGTCTTATAATTTTTAGAGCAAGAGTTGGGCTCCAGAATCAGGGCCCAACAGAAGGTGGTTGATAGGGATTTCTTTTAACAAGATGAGGGGTTGTGGGTGAAATCCAATCTTATGAAGCATTCACTTGTGATGGAGGTTGACTGGGTTACAATTTTTGGAGTAATCTGCTGGTTTTTATGGTATTGGAGAAATAAAATTCTTTTTGAAGCTAACTTTGTTTGGTCAGAAGAAGGTATTAGAGTCGCTTTGAAGTACGTAGATTAGATAGTCAGGGCAAGGGCTGTGGAAAGCTGTGTGTTTCAAACATAGGGATTACCGATGGGTAAGTTAGTTGGGTGGACAAAGCTGCTGGAGGAATGGGTCAAGTTAAACACAGATGGAGCAGTTAAATAAGAATCAAACATTGCTACTGCTAGAGGTTTCATTAGGGACTAGCAAGGTCAGTGGTGCGGTGGTTTTATACAGCACATTGGAAGGAGCTCACCTCTAGCTGCCGAACTCTGGGGAGTCCAATTGGGTCTTACATTGGCTTAGATGCTTGGTTATAGATGAGTTATCACTCAAGTGGATTCCCTAGAATTAATTAACATCCTGTCCTCTTCCAATATAGTTTTATCTGAAGATAATTTTTCGATGGTAGGTACCCATGATTTAATCCAACGAGCATGGGAGGTGCAATTTTAGCATGTATATCATAAAGGGAACCAGTGTGCCAATAATCTGGCCTCTCTCGCAGTCCTATCTATCCTAGACCTGCATATACTCTAGGAGCCTCCAATGATCGTCATGGAGCTCATCTACCGAGACAAGCAAGGAGCTTTGTACCACAAAACATTGCGCTAGTTAGTTTATTTTTTTGTGGTTTTGGTTTTTTTATGTCTTTGTAAAAAAAAAAGAAACATCCCATTTCCTTTTACACAAGTGTCCCATCATTTTAAGTAATCGGAGACATATGAGGGTAGGTTTCGGCTACGTTGCTTTACCTTCTTCAAGGTTAGAAAAGGTGCAGACATAGAACTTATTTATCAAGTCTTTGTATTAACAAAAATCTTAATACATATCTAAACTCAAATTCATCAATCGTTCAATTTTGTTAAGGTTTGTAATTCATTGATGGGAAATTTTTGAATTGTAATAAGATTTGCCATTATTGGCATCGAGTTTAGTTGGCTCTACCATTAAAAGCTAAATGAATATTAGGTTTGAACTTTTAAATTCTTTATTTTCTTCGATCTTTTCTTTTATCATGTTGATTATTCTTCTGTCTTTATCTTTGTTGGCAAACGTTTCTCATCTTTTCTATGCTCTCTGATGTTGACAAATTAACTGTAGTTTAATTGTGAGTATATTAAAAAATAAAATTAATTGTGATCTAATTACGAATGTTTTAGAGAAATAAAATATGAAAATTGAATTGTACCTAATTCAAATTCTTATAAAAATTTCTTTACAAGGTGTCTAACCACGAGTTGTTTAAATATTTGACATTTAGCAATATCCACGTAGCAGAAAACTCTTTTGAGAGGTAAAGATAGGAGTGTTAGTTCCCTTCCTCTTATTTATAAAGAAGGGCAAAAGCGCCTAACTTTTATTAAAAATGAACTTCTTAATTATATATAAAGTTGAATTCTAATATTAATTCTATTTTAATTTTAATAAAATCAAATATCTCATATTTGATTCTAAAAAATTTTCAAACTTAACGATTAAGTCTAACTTAATTTAAATTAAATTCTCTTTTAAGCTACTTTTTTATGTGACCCATTAGGTTCCTAATATGTTTGCAGTGATTATAAATTTTAATTAGAATTAGATAAATTAAAACTCATTTTAATTTACCTTTAATTTTCTAATTGAATAATTAATAATTATAGATTAAGATTGATGTTTAGCAGCATGTCATGATTACCCAAATATTAAGAATACTAAATTTCTCTCAACCTATCCATGCATGGTTATAATGTATAATTTAATTCTTTTATCATCTAATGTTCTAATTCACTACAAGAAAAAGGTTGTTTACCGACGAAAAATGTTAATATACCATCGGTGATAACATTTAGCGACGGACAAATGCGTCGTGAAATTAGCTTTATAACCGTCAGAAAATATACAGATAGAATACACTTTTTGTCATATGTTTACCGATGGTAAAAATTGTTACCGTCGGCGTTGGTAAATATACAGGTGGTTATGTGAATGCGTCGGTGACTCTATAGTAAAAATGTTAAACTTTTCCTGCGGTTTAAATATGACTCACTATACCGACGATGAGTTAAAATTCTGTTGTTAAGTTTAATGTGAATATGTTCATTTTTTCTGACAGTGAATCATTAGTCGTCGGTAAATATCACTCAATTTATCGACAGAAACTAAAATTCCATCAATGAGTACCATAAATATGTTGCATTTTTTGTTACGATTTATCATAAATTGTCGATAAATATGATTAATTATACCAACGAAAACTAATATTCCGTCAGTGACTCTATCATAAAGGTATTAAATTTTCTTTTTTAATATCCCGATATTAAATTTTATTTCATAATCTTATGATTGGTGCATAATTTCAACAGTTATGAATTATCTATGTATAATTTTTTGATTTGTTTATATTTAATTTGTTTAAACATAAAGTTGATTGATCATATACAATTAAAATTTTATTCATTGATAATAAAAACATTAAATTGTATATAAATTCAAACCAAATGACTAGAACAATCTTATTGTCCTGGTGACCGCGGATGGTCTGAGTCTCTAGCGCTCCCATTCAACTGCTCCATGTCATTTTGGAGTTTAGTCATGTACTCCATCATCTGTTACAACTGACTTGTCGATGTCTACACTGTGCTCTCAAGTTGATGGATATGTTCCATTGTCGGCCATCTACTTGATGCTACTGTACTGGACGTAGAGAAGTGCGAATAACATGTGTTTGCAAATGAGTCTAGCCAGAAGATCCTTCCATGACTATCCCTACCACCCATTGCATCAAAAGATGCCTGGCTCTCATCAACATCTTGTTCTCCCTGAGACTGTCGCTGAATGGTTTTTTATATTTGGTCTTATTAGGAGGCAATACTTATATTAGTAAATGATAATTATTAAGAATGAATATTAAAGCATAAATTTCACATACATTCAGTTCTCTACATCGGCTGTTGACAAATGTCACACCGTCATGCTTCTTAGTATGAGTATGCAAGAACAACTGACGTGGTATACGCCTTATGCCCATAGACTTTTCCTGCATAATAATAATATTCTAATTTAAACTAGAATTTATAAAAATTTCGATAGAGACTCCTCTATTTTTATGATATTAGCCCCTGTTGAACAAAGAAAATAACTAATCACAACCATATATGACACCAAACATTTAAACCATTATCATTATTATCCATAATACACATATTTTCATTCCAACATTGACACATGAATTTAAATTGAAATACAACAAAGTAAAAAATTATAATATAAGTGTAAAATTTAAATACTTACAAGTCTCTCTACATGCTCGTGATGGGTAATTGATCCTCTCATATGTACAAGAAGATTATCTACCCCTAGGCCTCCATGTTTGTTGGTCGAGTTATGCCCTGGGATGAAAATTGCCTCAGGTGATATCCAATACTCCTACCAATGACTCCATATGCCCTCAGAAATAGAAGGTGGTTGTACACCAGCCTTGTGTATCACACCAATATAGTCGTGATAACGTGTACAAACTCACCTCTCCCATACTTTATGTATGACCCCGTCGATACCAGAATTCCAGAAAATTGTTTTTGAAATAAAAAGAAAAAAATTCGACAACTTATAATCTAATAATATTTATCTAATTAATGTAAACAAATAAATGAAAAAAGAAAATTATTTGCATATTGTACCTTAAAATCCTAAAAGTAAAATGCCTTTGTGACCTAAGAGATCTTCTTCCATACATAACCCTCATGATCAATCCTCTCCTGAAATGTGGATGTCATATTTCTGGAACACGGTCCAGATGGAATCAACCTAATATAAGAACAAATAATTTTATACCATTTGCAAAAATTTAAACCTATAACTTAATTATAAACCCATAGAGTGTTTCATGCGATTTTACTTAAAAATTATTGACTATTCTTACATACTTTCTTCCATCAAGTCCCTCAGTTTTTGCTAGCAGTCGTATCCTTCATCTTCTATAGGGGTAAATGGATGATGTATGAGTCGTGGATGGTGAAGCATCAGGAGTAGCAGGCGATGCTTCAACTGCAACTGTAGGCCCTGGAGGTGGAGGTGGTAATTCAGTTATAGCTGGAGACTGTGATGGTCCACCCTTATTGTAAATACCTCCGAATATGCCTCTGAGCCCAAGCCGCATTACATCACGTTGTGTCTTTGGTGGCATACTTCTACCTGAAATTCATTGTTTATTGAATTTTGTAGAAATATAATAATTTTAATTTGAATCCAATATTTTCCATAATATATGTAAAAGGAAATAAGGCGATTTGTTGAATATCATATTGAAGTACAAACTTTGAATTCAATTATGAGAATAATTGTTACAGCCATAGAACAATAATATAATTAGTTTAAAGCTAAGTCTAGTGTATTGCAGAGACAAATCATAATGATATAATTATTTTTTTGGATTCCAAGTGATATGAGAGTCGGTAAAGGTAAATGAGTTCCTGATGGCTGGATTCCTGATAAGGGTCCTGGCATGTTCGAACGCACCAATGGAAACAGTGAAAGTTCTTCTCTCATGTGTAAGGTTTTTGAACACCTTCTTGCAACAACATTTCCATTATTGCTAAACTTGTAGATGAAATGGTAAGAAACGATTTACCTACAACATAATTAGTATAAAACTTACATATTGTTATATTAGATACTCGTTAAACGAAACTATCCTAAAAACAAATACGTACGTGAATGTCTAGAGAAGCTCTGTGGAATTGCAAACTTTTCCAAAGCAATCGATTTCCCTAATCCTTTATTGATCATTGTGACATTGCTCCCGCCTCCATCGGCTTACATGTCATCTTCGAGATTCAAGCAAGCTTAAAACAATATGTAGTATATACTATTAAATGTGAATATATGTAATAGATTCATAAAAGGAAATGAGATGTACATAATAAGGAAAGTGACGTTAAGATGATACTATACATCTTGAAGCAGAAGATCGGCCATGAAATGTAAACTATCATTACTGAAAGAAGTGGAGATTTTTGTTGCATTGTTTATTCCTTGGGCAGGGACAATTTTGTCATATTCCTCCCCACGGAATGAATTACTACCATCCGCAACCAGATGTCATGTCGACATTCCTTAATTAAGAATTTGATTTAAATATTTGACACAATATATTGAAAAGTTTGAAATGATCTTCTTTGCCAAATAGAATATTCAAATATAAGCACAAATGAATCGCTATTATAACTTAATTGTAAATTACGATCATCTTCATTTTTTGAACAATGAGAATCAATATCCGACTCCTCTTGAAATCTCTGACCCTCATCCTCCTCTCCAAATGAAATTTCAACATATTCGCTAGATGGATCGTTCAAAGGTTCATTATCGTCATATTTGACAGATGCAATTATAAAATAAGCATCTTCCTGAAATGCTTCACTTTTAATTCTCTTTTCTCCTTTTCCATGTGATTCAAAAAAACCACTAGGTTTAACTTTGCAAACTGTCAACCAATTTGACTTTTCTTGTTGTAAGTTGAGAAAAGGGACATAACACACCTGTTTTGCTTACATAGCCAAAATGAAAGGTTCAAATTATCTCAATCTTCTTCTGTTGTTGATTTTAACAAGATTGTATTGGCTATGCACTTTTATTCCAAAATTTAGAGTCGGGTCAAACCAATCACACTTAAATATCACAGTTCACTTTATTGGTAATGCAGGGTACTCATCTTAAAGTATCTCAATAATTTTACTATAGTAATCCATCAATTCTCCCTGTATGAAAACTCCACTATTTATTGTTGCCATACTATAACTATGATATTCTATATGATATTTGTATCCATTAACGAAATGCACCAGATACAATTTAACAGCTCGCAGAGGTCCCTTAACAAGATCACAAATGAACTTGTTCTCTATTGGATTTTCCAAGGCCTACATAAAAAGAAACTATCATATCAATGAGTATAATGTTATTTCAACACTAAATCTTATAATTCAACTATGAAAATATTTGTAATTGGAAACTTACATATCTCTCAAACCATCATGGAAAGTGTCTTCTAACCTCATTATTTACTTCATTTTGTATGTTGTCTGCCATGACCTCGCATAATAATGCCTTATATTTTAGTTATGAATAAGACAAAATTTGAAAACCGATATAATCATGTTCAACTTACTTCACGAAAGGTTGAACCTCTTGACAGTTCAATAAAATGTAACCATAGGTGTAGTACGTTCTGTTCACAACTTCACAGGACCGCTATATGAGAATGTGTAGTACGTTCTATTTCTGGACCGACCCAAACCATTTCTGATGTGTTAAGTGTTTTGTTTTTGTTAATAAATGTGATTTCGTTTATATTTGTGGTGCATTCATGTTTTTGAATTATTCATGAATTTTTCGAAAAATTGAGAAATTTTAAGAAATAAACATTTGATGATTTTTCCTACCGTGAAATTTTACAAACTGAAAATGAGTTTGCAAATGTTTTTGCTTATTGTTCGGTTATAAACATGTTATCCATGGGTTGTAAAGCTCACCCCTTTCATCCCCATCTCTAGGTAACGAGCAGGAGTTCGGATGAAAGGAAGTCAAGATTTCCGTCTGTTTGTGCTTATGTTGTTATTTAAGCGGGATTGATATAAAAACAAGATCTTAGACTTATGTTATAAGTTATGAGTTTTGGCATACGATATTAAGAATTTTGGAGATTGTAGTTTCTGATGTATTTTGACATTGTATATTTTTTGTATATTCGGATTTTTATATCAGTGATTTATTACGGCTTTAAAAATATTTTGGAAGCATTTATTTCTATGAATTTGTGTATCGAATTGAGATATGAATGTGACTTGGATATGGATGAATGTGATTGAATGTGATATGGGTTCCGGATAGGAGATCCGATGATACTGATGCTTGAGAATTATTGAAGTGCTTTGGTTATGTATGAGTTTGAATTGCATTTAAATTCCAGACAGGAGGTCCGATGATTGTGTGGGTTGGTTTGATATATATAGAAGTGCTAATTGATTATGTTTTAACATGGTATGTGTGTGATGTTTAGGATATATGTTTTGTTTAAATGATGAATTTGAAGAATGAAATGAATTGCGGTTGTGGAATTGTTAAATTCCATTTAGAAATTGGTATTGTTTTGCAAAGTGAGCACGCTTTTGAAACTTAGGCACACCATTGAACAAATTGTGAAAAAAAAATTTATACCATTTCGGATGGGAATAGACCAAAAGTGTCTTATGGTTTCCAACGCATGTTTTTTAGGTCCGTGTATCGGATGTCGAAAATTTGTTTCAGTTCGATTGAACCGTTTGGTTGCTTTGATTCCGAGCCAATTCGATTTACTTTGGTTTCCGTCCACTTTATGATTCCAAGTTTTTGTTTCCTTTCGCTTCTGCATTTTTTTTCGAATTCCGATTCCGCTTTTGACTTTCTGCGTTAGATTTCCTTCGTTTTCGCTTTCGGTTTTTGTTTTTAGTTTTTTTCGTTTTTCGTTTTTCCGGTTGGGGTCTGGTTCCAAAATTGGTCCCAACAGCAAAATCTATAATTATGCAATTCCTAATACAAGTAAACCAATTTGTAACCCATACATTGTCAATTATAGTCAATACATCAACATATTCTCAATTCTAATCAATAATAAAATTATTTTATTTTATTTTTATCCTTAATCTTAACAATTTAAACTAATTAAATTGTTTTACCTAACAAAATCCCTAATCATAATTTCACAATCCCTATCTCTATTTTTTTACATTTTTTGTTTCCTTTATGTCTATAACAGGTTATTTTTGTTGTTTCACTAAAAATTATTTCCATTGATAAACATTAGTTGAATATTTGTTAACAAATTATAACAATATAATTAAAAGTAATTTCTATGTAGTGAATTTCAAGGATGATGTGCAACTTAAGTTTAGGGGAGGGAATAATCTACTTATACTTATTAATTTTGTTATATGATCAACCAGTATATACTTAAGTCAAACTATAATCCCTTGTAATATCATATTTATGTACAAGTTATTTTACATTCAAATATCTGACTTGAAAATGCTTAGCCTATGATAGTTTTATTGTTGTTACCAAATAATAAATTTAAAAGATTATCACAATATAACTTGATAAGTTTAATTATGTTTTCTTTAGGAAGAATTAGGGTGATTCATGAATTTATTTTTTGCTATACGTTGATAATATGTTAATTACAACTAATAATAAGGCATTCATTAATAGTTTGAAGAGCTTGTTAAGTAGTAAGTTTTAGATGAAGGATTTTGGTACAACCAAGACAATATCTTAGGAATGGAGGTTTGGAGGGATAACAGAGTTTGTTCTAATTGCAATAAAAGTACATTGAAACGGTTTCATAGACTTTTCAAATGGATTAATTAAAGCTAGTTTGCACTATTTTGATCATAGATTTTAAACTTGATATTATTACATTACCTAGTTTAAATGCTAAGAAGGAATACATAAAGCAAATTCCTTACTCAAGTGCAACCAGGAGTTTGATGTATGTTATGGTGTACATAAGACCAAATCTAGTATATGCAATTAGTGTAGTAAGCATGACTATGGGTAA
Organism: Erythroxylum foetidum; assembly: GCA_026546835.1. NCBI lineage: Eukaryota > Viridiplantae > Streptophyta > Magnoliopsida > Malpighiales > Erythroxylaceae > Erythroxylum > Erythroxylum foetidum. Next base: position 7,923,136 of record JANZLF010000007.1, on the reverse strand, counting down.
TCTTAGGAAAACTTACTTGGAAGTTGTTAAGTAGAGTATAAAATACCTAAGAGGTACAGGTGATATTTGTTTGATTTATGATTTTAGTATTCAATAAGTGGTGTTGTTGGCTATATAGATTTTGATTATGGTGGAAATATCTTTAGAAGTAGGTTTGTTGACATAAGTTATCTTTACCCTATTGGACGTGGGATCGGTTAGAAAACAATACTTCAAATGATAGTTGCATTGTTTACAACATAAGCATAATATATGTCATTAATAAAAGAGATTAAAGAACGCATATGGTTGCATAATCTTGTTGATAGTTTAAGTGTGGACATATGTAACTTTATTGTTTATTATGATAGTTAGAGTACACCAAGTGTGGTAAAAATTTCTACACCAAATGTGGTTAAAACTTCTATCTATTAAAAAATATTAGAACATTTTAATATCACGTTAAATTTTATTTGGGATATCGTTGAAGATAAGGTGTTTTCTACCCAAAAGATAGACACAACTAATAACTTAATAGATGTATTGACAAAGTTGTTATTCATATAAAAGTTCAAGTATAGTTTGAACTTTATGAATGTTCGTATAGCTTGAAGTCTTTAGACACTTCTATGGTATGGAGTGTTTCGTGATAACATGATAGAGAATTCAAGATAAAGTAGAAAATTATAGGATATGTCATGAATTTTAGTGGAATTAAAATTTTACTAATCTTATGCATATATGAAAATAGAAGTTTAATGACATTATGCATACTTCATTGATCTTATGTTTATGTGAAAATAAATTTTTATTTTAATTAAAATTTTTTACAGGTAACCTTAATCTATAAATATTTTGTTATAATAATAGACTTGTTCATATTAGCCTTTTGCAAGATAAGCTAAATATATGCTTTCTAAGATAGAGCTAACAAGTTTTGAGATTTGTTCTAATGAATCAAGATACTAATGACAAAAAATGCTTGCTTGATAAGGTGCATAATATTCATATAATTTATAATTATTTTATTTTATTATGATATCAATTATCAATTAATAAAATCTAATTGGGTTTTATATTAAATGATGCAAATTGGCGATTGAAACTAAGATATATTTATAGTTGAAAGTTTAAATATAAATTAGCAAGCTGCAAATGATGTAGGAAGTTTAAAATAAAAAGCTGTGATATAAAGATAATGAATAAGATGCGAGCTTGCACTATCAAGAACTAGTGAAAACAACTATCAACAAAAGACTTTGATAAATAAAGTGGGCATCTTTTATAAAAAAAATTCATCAAAAAATTCTTTAGAGATAAAACCAAGAATTAAAGATATATCCACTAAAATTATTATTTTATTTTTCTTATGAAGGAAGTCTCAAGTGCTAATATGAATATAATTCATATTTGTACTTAAAGATGAAGATAAAATTATAGAGGGGATATCTTATTTAACAATGAGGATATTTTGAAGAGATTCTTTAAGGATTGAAGGGTTGGATTCTACCTTGACTTACATGGGAGGAATTTTCTTTGTAAAGGGGCTATATAAAAAATCTCTTCTCTTCTCATTTATTGTGGGCTACACTTTCTTTATAACCATAAACAACTAATTACTTCTTTTCTAGCCAAGGATAAATGAAGTTTGATTCTAAAAGTTGTGATATCTAATTAATTCATTTTTATTCCTTGTTCTTAAGTATTTTTTTATTCTCTGTAACTTCTTAAAATAAATATTTTTATTGATTGAATAAAGATATCATTATTTTTCAAAGTAGTTACTTGCCACTTAGAATATCAAATCCGTATATGTTTGGTTGTTCTAATATTTTTAGTAAATAGCATAATTGGCTATAGATATAATTTTAATATATCTTAAAGGAATATATAATCTAGTATAAATAAATTGAGTTTTGTGTTTATTGAGTATATATGGATACCATTCTACTCATTGTTACATATAAAATTTTTTAAAATAATAAATTTATTTTTTTTATATTTGACACTCTTCACTTGCCATGTTTATTCATGCCAAAATGCTTACTCAAATAATTAAACTTAACTCACATGTTTAAATCATTTGACATGTAACTTAATCTGAATTCAAATTAGAAAGTTTTACCCAATTTAAGAAGTACTGTCTAAATTAAATATTAAATTAACTAAATTAATTTAATTTTGTATATTATTACCAATATTTTGGTTTAATTTAATAAATTAGTGCACCATGACGATTGTCTTAGTATGAAAGATTTTGATATTCGGTTGATTATTTTGGCATTTTTAATAATATTGGAATTTTGATTTAGTATATAATGTATTTATGAGTTTATCATAATTCAATGTTAGAAACATAAGTTGCACTTATGATCTACCTTATCTTTAAAAATATTTGTATTATTTTAATTTGTTTATAAAATATGTTAAAATTGTGTGAAGCTATTAGTATGTTATTCGTATATACTATTATATATTGACTATTAGAAATGAGATTTGTATAATTTACCAAATCAACTACATTAACAGATTTTTTTCTAAAGCATATTAATAATATTATACTATTTTTTAAGTTCATAATATTATAAGGTAATTTAATATCAGCAGTACGTTTTTTAGGAGTGATCCATAAGACAAGTTTTCATCCTTTACCCAAAATCAAACATAAAGATGGTAGTGTCTTTGTTTAGCTAGTTTTGTAATACTTATTTTTGAATATACTCTGGAGTACTGGGCTTCACTAGCATCTGTTGTCTATCAATTAGCATCTTTTCAAGTTAAAGAAGACGATGGAACTTTCATTTAAAACAAAACAATGATAAAACAAAGCAAGGGAACTTTCATCAAACTCTTTATAGGCATCACAAACTAATCCCTAAATGATAACAAAACTCCTGTGTTTTCCCATTTTACACCAACATTAACACACACAGTCCACTCACAATGAATCGTCAATGAACGTTGTATAAGCAGATAACCTAATAGAAATGCATCTCACTACAACAATGAAAGAAAAAAAACCCAACATTGACAACTTACCTCGATAGACGATTAACCGACGACTTACTCGGTCCAAATGAAGAAGACGATGGCAATGGAGGCAGACGGATGAAGGTGGCAGCTCGACAGACAAGACGAAGAAGAAGCAGGCACACGTGGGCTAGGTGACGTTTTGGTTAAATTATAAACACTTATAACTTAACCAAAATGACGTCTTTTAGTTTAAATCCAAACGACATCGTTTTGCTCAATATTTAAACGTTTGTTAGTTACCATAAACGACATCATTTGGATTATTGTAAACATTTGTTACTTAACATATACAACGTCGTTTGGATATAATCCAAACGACATCATTTTGTTCTGGTGTCATACGTTCCTAACCTAACGTATACGACATCGTTTGGATTTAAACTAAACGACGTCGTTTGGATTTAAACCGAACGATGTTGTTTTAATTTAAATTAAAACATTTATAACATACCATAAACAACGTCATTTGGATTTAAACCAAACAACATCGTTTTTGTTAAGCTATAAGCCTTATATGTCCTACCATAAAACGACATTGTTTTCGTTCGGTTGGAAGAAGAGGAATTACAACTACTTTTAAAGATGGAATTTCTTGACGGATTGTATACCGCCGCTATAGTTTATTTCCCAACCAAGTCTACCGACGCATTTCATTTTTCTATCGGTAAAACTTTGGCAGCAAATTTTCTGTCGCTGTTATCTTCCTTTCTTATAGTGAGAGCCACAAATTCACATCAAAATGGAACAAAAACCTCAAATTGATACATATGATGTACAACCAAAAGTTCAAGAGACGTATAATCTGCGACAAACTAGTAGGATACGTCATCCTCTCACTAGATTAGATCCACATATTGAGAAGAGATAGGGTAACATATCACTCATACGTGACGAACCTACTGATTTTAAGGAAGCAATGTCAAACATCGCTTCTTTAAAATGGAAACAAGACATAAAATCTGAAATGGAATCTGTGTACACTAACTAAGTATGGACTTTGGTGGATGCACATAAAAGTATAGTACCTATTGGGTGCAAATGGATTTTTAAGAGAAAAACTAACATTGATGGAAATGTACATACGTGCAAAGCAAGGTTGGTGGCAAAAAGTTACAGACAAAAATAAGGAGTTGATTTTGATGAAACTTTTTCACCAGTAGTAATACTTAAATCCATAAGGATTTTATTGGCTATAGTTGTTGGGTCCCATTTCCGAAGCCCAACAATCGATTCGAAATCAAAGAGCATAAACATAAGCGGGTTTCCTAAGCTCTTTAACCCTCACGAAAAGCCCTCAATCTAACAACAAATCAAGCCACAAAGGCGAGCCCACAAAATGAGGACCACAAAACTACAATTGACTTCTTGAAAAAGGTAGCTCTTGGTCTCTAGTTTATGTAGAACTAAGAATCACCTCAGTCAGAGCTCTAAAGCTCAAGATATGCGTAAAAATCCAAAGTAGGTTCATATCCCGATAAAGCTCTCCAACCTGACCACTAACTTCCAATAGATTAAACTTCTAGGATTCGAAACCAATGATCATGAAATTTTAAGGGGAGGTAGAAAAATGTGTTAGAAGTCTAACGCCTTAAGAATCGCCTCAATCGGAGGTCAGAAAAAGGAGTTATGGCCAAATGAAACCGATATGTTCATATCCTGAAAAAAACATGGATCGTGTGAAAATCACACGGTCAGCCCGTGTAACCTTCGGGTGAACGGATGTTGCTGCACCCAAAATCACACAATCTGTGTGAAATTTACACGGTTTGTGTGAATTGGAGTTACTGCGTCTAGATTTTACACAGTCTGTGTGAAATTCACACGAGTGGTGTAACCTACGGGTAAATTATGTCTCTTGCACCTGGATTTACACAGTCTGTGTGAAATTCACACATACCGTGTAATCTACGGGTAAAACTAAAATTTCACCCTATAAGCCCCCTTTAAGGGCTCCTAAACCCCTCCTAGCATTCCCTTACCTCAAACCCTTTTCCAACACCATGAAAACCACTCCAAACCCATCCAACAACATCAATCATCATTGAAACTCAATTCCAAATCATTCATGACATACATTCATCCCAATATCAACAAGCTATCTGATCGCGGCTCTGTCGATGCGATCTTGTGATCGATCCTTGGAAACCGGTCAAATATAATAAATTCCAAGATTGCTGTATAGAATGCAACCTCGGGTCGTCTCACTTAATTGGAACCAAATAAAAATGGTCTAA
>JANZLF010000007.1:7893525-7903574 GCA_026546835.1 Erythroxylum foetidum | reverse complement strand
CAGTCTGCATACTTAACTCGCTAACTACACCACCACATAGACTATTTGGGGAGTGCTCTAAAACCTAAAACAACTTATAGTAATACATACAATCTTGGTTGGAGGAACCACCCCAACTTCTTACAGGGTAATCAAGGACAACAAAGAAATAAGCCTCCAACTGGATTCTAATAGCAAGCATTACAATCTAAGAAGCTAAGTATGGATGAAATGATACTGAATTTTATTCAGGAATCAAAAGAGAAACATTAGAGACAACAGACATTTATACGTAACTTGGAGGTACAACTAGACCAACCGACAACAATAGTAGCTAAAAGGAAAACGAGGAATAAAAAAATACAGAACAAAACCCTAATTAGCATGTGAAGGCGATCATAATTAGAAGCATGAAGTAGTTACAAGCAGATACCATACCCTAACATGAAGAGGAGGTTTGTGATAAGAGTCAACAGAAAATAAAAAATGTAGAGACTCCTCCTTTAGTAAAGGCATAGCCCACCACACCATACCTATCAAAGTTAAAGAAGGATTGAATGGACGAGCAATTTGGGCTATTCCTTGAGTTATTTAGATAACTTCATATTAATCTACCACTTGTTAAGGCTTTATTACAGATGCCCAAGTATGTAAACTTGCTAATGCATAAAGGACTTGCACTAACTACTAGCAATTAGATTTCCCTTATATGCATCTTCTATGGCTTTTTTTGCTCCAAAATAACAAATATATCTTTTTGACATACAACCATTCCTTCTCTTCTTATTGCTCTCATTTACAAATTTGTTTGATTTTATGATTAAATTGAATTAGGAATCTAAGTTGTCACTCTTGGATCCCCTATCTCACATTAACTAACTGAAATAAATGAAAGAAATTAAAAGTAAGAGAAAATAAAAATAAACCAAGATTAACACAATTGTGAAATTTACCTCGACAATGGCCCAAAAACTTGATCTATTCTTTATTTTCAAGTATATAGAGTTAATTGTAAAAAATTTACTAAAATTGTTCTGATTCTATAGTATCGATCCCAAAGAGAAATAATCACCAAATCTATTAATCTTATTTTAAAATAAACTAAATAAATAAATGATTCATTTAAGAGAATGTAATTACTAAATTGAAGAAAACAAAGAAAATAAAGCAAGGAAGAAAGATCAATAAACAAATGTTAGAGCTACATGATTCACTTATATGGAATTGTAATTATCGTGTACACTTGATTTTCTAGCATGAAATAATAGTTATCCTAGGGTATCTATAGCCTCCGTCAAGGCACATAACTATGCCTAATTAGGAAATTACCACCTCTCGATGCATAATTTAACCTAATCATACTTATTAAGCATAGTTAATTAATATGCAATACGCTGAGGCTCTTTAACCTATCCTTTTATGGATGCTTTCCAACTCCTTTATCAAGCTGATTTCTAGCTACTTCATCAAGCTGACCCTAGTTCTATCCAAACACTAATGAGTTGAATCAAATTATTGAGTATGATCGTAGGCCTAAGCATCAATAGAACTAAAAGTCATCTATACGTCTCTACCAGTGCTTAAGATCTAACAAGCACATTCATTAGCATTTCAAGCCGTCATAGACACCAACAACTTCCTTTCAAGTACTTCAGGATACCAATTTTTTTACAGGAGAATCAAATATATGGATTGTAATCTTATCTTTGATTCAAGTCAAAGGAATTCAAAAGTGGAACAATAAATTCTCTCTTTTGCTGTAGACGACAACTTATTAAATTTGTTCTCAATAACCTCTATATCGATTGCATGTGTCATTTATGCATGCCTCAAAAGCTTATCAAGGATGTGGAAAGCAACTCATGGACTTTAAATCAACTTCTAAAGTTGAGAAATATGATGTTCATATGAACCCACTGTTAACCTCAAATTGTTGTGTTAATAGGACCTAACTAAGGATGACACTAGGCCTAGGTCCAACCAAAGTCAACAAATCATGCCTAATTGCTCAGGCTTCAAGTTAAGCTTAACTTGAGAAATCAACCCAAAAAGTCTTGAATGGCTCGATATGATTTTAGATAAGTATAAGTTTACCTAAAATGATGTTATTTTAAGCAAAGCAATTGTTCATACACTGGTTGGGAGCCTACCCAACATATGAGCCGGCTCAGCTCATGAGCCCAACATGCCCATTATCTTGTCCGAACCTTACTTTACCCTGGATCACATGCACTGGTCGAGAGCTTTTCCCTTTGGTGCCTGTTATTCGTGTTTATTTTCTTTCCATGGTGCGATGAATGTAGTCTTTTTCTAGCTACTCGGGTATCTTTCGATCTTCCAAGTGCAAAAGGAAAACTCATGAGAACCATTAAATATTAAAATATAAAGGAAAGCAAATAAAGGATCCAATTACAGGCTGTGTGGCGATAATTGGGCTGAAGTTCACAAAAGTGTTTCTTAAGGTTTATAAAAGAAGTTTAAACCGAATTCGTGTGAAACAGAGTATGTCCAGAAACAAGTCATCTCCTTGGTAGAGAAATCCGGTAGCAAGGTTCCATAGCTGTCTTTGCTCACCTCTGCTTCATTCTTATTTCCTTCGCTCCCATTTCTCAGAACTCTTTACTATATTATCTACTCATTCTTCACTATCACCTATAGTTCCGTTGTATATCATATAAATGACATCAGTACAATAAGTTCCAGAAAGAGTGATCTAATCAAGCGATTAGCGATTTATCACACACCACCAACCCATGAACACACGGTCTTCCTTAATCTGGTTCACCAAAGATGACAAATCAAACTCAGCAGGAAAAAAATAAAAATGACCAACTTCAAAGTAGTCATTGGTGCTGAAATAAAAAGTCAGTGGTTTCCAGTGACATACAATTCTGTAAACATATATACAAAATGTCACGTGAAACTCAAGTGGAATAATCTATTCAAGAAAATAGCATTGGATGGTCTATGTTTTTCCTGGGTTTGCAGCACGAGAGATTAGGCTCTGTTAGGGGGTAGGATAATTGATAAACCTCAAGGTTTTATATGGATGTCTAAGAATACAGACTTGCTACCTTGATTGGTGATCCTTTGGAGAAGATATACATGATTTGTAGTAAAACACAATTCCCTTGAGGCTAACTCTCTTCTTCGTTAACCGCATGATGAGCAAAAACAAGGACATGAAACTAATCAATGTGCTGAACATCATATTACAATACCAAGATTATGGATGATATGAGACCAAAATTTGTGACGGGCAGAACCCTAAAGAATCAAAGCTCCACTTATGAAGCAAGGTGTCAGCTCCCACCTGCATCAAGTAGATAAATTATGCATTCAGAACGGAAATTAATTATAATTCAAAGTGCCCATCTGTTCTCTGCATACTTGAATCAAGACAAGTGAACATCTTGGCTTGGTGTTACCAAGTTCAAGTACTGACAGATTCAACTTCAGTTGTCATAGGGTTAGGAAAGACAATAAAGATTGTCAAGCACAAGAACATGAGACCTTTATCAAGCATAACATGAGACCAGTACATTTTTATTAGCTTCCTACAGGAACTATCTCAACTTGCTATCACTGCAGAGCAAAACTGGGGATGGGGCAGAATTGCAACTCCAACTCCAAACCAGTATGCATTTAATTTTTCTTCTCAGATGTCTCGATATAATATCTAACGCATCTCAAGGAGAATAGAAAAATCATAATCAAAATTTTCTTTAGCTCCAGTTGAAGCATCTTGAGCCAAAAATAATAAGACCCATCACATTTGCAGATATAACATTCTGCTTCCATTTACTTCACCCCATACCCCCAGCTTTACAATAGGAAATCATAGCATGGCTTTAGCTATCATAAAAGCAATAAATGAGCAATCACTTACCTCTATTTTGACCAGACTGTGCAATCAATTCAGAATTAGACGATTCTGCTTTCATGTTGGCAAGGGATATGGGTGTCAATGGTGGAGAATCAACTTCCTCAGCTTTGCTCAAGGCTTTTGGAGACTCCAAAAGCTTAGAAACATGTACAGTCATTGCTCTCTGACTGCTTGAGGGTATTGAATAGCTTCGAGAGACTAACAAAGGCGGAGTGGGAAGACGTGATGCCCTGTTTTTTGCTAAGGAAGGACTCTTACTTGCACCGGGAGGCTCAGGATTTCTAACCAAAGGTGCAGAGTGCGTGATTGGTACTACAGATTTTGTTGCGTTGGTGGCTAAACCCCCTGGTGGCCTAGGCAGCTCATGAAGCTCACTTATTTTTGGAGATGAAGCGAAGGGAGGGGAAGCACTTGGGGATACTTTCGGAGATGCAGTTGGCTGAGGAACTGGGGCACGTGAAAGAACTCCAGGAACTTGTTGAAAGAGTTCATTAGAGCGAATGGGACCACTGGCAAATGAAGCATGTTTTGTTGCATATTGTTTACCAATTATTGGACCAGAAAAAGATTGTCGCTTCATTTTCTCATTGTCAGGTGTATAGGTGTCAAGCCGAAGAACTGGAACTCCTTCAGGTAAACGAGGAGGTAATTGGTTTGAGCCGCTGACACTGTTGATTGCTGCATGTGTCTTGACTAGTGCAAACTCGGATGGATTACCATCACTAGAATCTTTTTCCTGCCTTTTCTGTTCCAAAGGTGAAGAATGCCACAAACTATGGCCAGGTCCACTTAGGTCTGTTGGCCTTGTGAGGGGATATACATTACTTGGTTTTGAAGATAGAGAAGCTTTGGCATCAATAGGTGTTGGAAGAACATATGAATTGGACTTCTGTGGTGTTGACTGCTGTATCTGTCGCAATCTTTCAGCAAACTCAGGCTTTCTATCAGGAAAAATTGGCTCAGAATGACTACCACCCTTATGTTCCCTGACCTGGATATTCTCTTCAACTTTTTTTGAATTCAACTGCAAGTTATAAGAATTGCAACACCATTGAACTTCTGGGTGACAAATAATAAACAGAGCAAACAATCCAAAACAAATTTGTTAACATAATAAAAATCATCAACATTAAAATCTACATCAAAAGTGTTCCATTAGCATCTGTAAGGTTCAGCAAAATGATATGACGTGCATTTCAACGTGGCCATAGATTAATAGAAACAAACCCAAAAAGAAAAATCAAAACCACCATTAAGCAAGCAAGAATCTACCTCCAAATATCCTGCTGTTGAAGTTCGAGGAAAATAAAGATCAACCTCATCCTCCTGATTAATTAGAGATGGATTCATTAGAACAAAATAGTATCCAAATAAACAGTTTTGGTAGTCCTACTAAGTTTGTTACCCTATTTTAGATTTCTTACAATAATTTACTGCACTTAAGACCTCTAATCATTGAAAATGGCAAGAAAATCTTTCTATCATCTCCATTAAAGAATTTTGTGCTCTTAACTACATAAAAAAAAATTGTTGACACACATCATATTAAAATGAAAACAGATTATTAGAGAGGGATCGAGTAATGGTTATATACTTTTAAGTAGAAATTTTAACCCTTTAAATAAGAACAGTTGTTTTTTTATCTACAAGATCATCTCACAAGTTCATAAATTGAAAGTTTTGAGAAATGCATCTATACTCCCCTTGGGGAAAAGCCTCCCATGACATTTTATCAGTATTCTGTTAGATCCCCTATTATTCTAGAAGGGAGTAAGGTACTACTTTCTGTTATTAGTCGGGTATTATGTTCACAGGGGAGGGGAGAGAATAGGTGAGTTGGTTACATGGCTGACGTAAGAAGTCAGTCAGTATAAATAAGGTAACGATTGGGAGGAATAGGTAGGCAAATACTAGGAAGATACTAAGCAAATACAGTGAGCCTTAGGCTGGAGAGAGCAGCCCTCTCGAAGTTGGTTGCATTATACTTGTAACACCACAGAAATTGTGGTTACACATTAATAAAATTTCAGTAAGAATCTCTCAGTATTTGAGAGTTCTATCACTGGTATCAGAGCAAGGATCCTACGATGGCTAACAAGAAGGGTGATAATCGGATGGATGGACTCGAGAAGGAAATCGAGAACTTACGTGACGAATTTCAGAAGTGTTTCGAACTGATGAGGGAAGAACGGAGATTGGAGAAAGAAGAAGTGCAAAGAAACTGGGAGCGATCTCAATTGGAGATGGAGTTGCGGGAAATAATGACGATGTTGGTAAGTCACAGAGAAACCGGCAAGAGTGGAGAGCCGTCGGCCAACCACCGCAAGGAGGGAGAGGCGCGAGTGGACAAGGAAAAAGGGCCGATGGAACCTGGCGGAAGTCGTGGGCCATCGTCACTGGTCGAACCAAGGGGGGAGTTCCGGCGACGTTCCCCAGACCAGGGGGGTCGGACGGAGTATCCACCGGAGTGCGGATGGAATGACTCGACCCACCCAGAGCCAGTCCAAGGGTGGGCGCACCAGGCAAGGAGTCGACGTGGGCCATCGGAGGGAGGAGAGCTGGATCGTGAGCCACCGGGGGCAAGATGGAGGGACAGGTCCGACGATCAGCCTCCTGGGTTTGCACGACCAAGGGAACCTCGACGTGACTGTCGCACGAGGAGGGTGGAGATGCCAGTGTTTGATGGAGAAGATCCTGATGGGTGGATTTATCGGGTAGAACGTTTCTTCTCAGTGGGCCGCTTCAACGAGAGGGAGAAAATGGAGCTGGTATCGATGAGCATGGAGAAGAAGGCCTTGTCATGATTTAGGTGGGTGGAGGTCGACAGCCGATCAGATCGTGGGAAGAGTGTAAGGGGCTACTGGTGGAAAAATTCCGACCCATATAGGAGGGGACCTTGTTTCAACGTCTGTTCGCCTCCAAACAGATGGGGACAGTAGCTGAATATATTGGTAGGTTTGAAGAGTTAGCTGCTCCCTTACTAGAATTACCCGATGAGGTGCTGGAGAGTGCATTTTTAAATGGGCTGTCAAAGGAAATTCGGGTGGAGCTCTTAATTGCTAATCCTAGGAGCTTGGCACGAATGATGACATTGGCACAACAGATCGAGGAGAAAAATAAAACATTATGGGGTGATAAGGGAAACAGTACCATGGGGAATCATCGAACAAATGGCTATGATGGGTACAAAACGTGGGATACAGCTGGGGAGCATGAGAACATGGGGACTACACTTGGAAAGGCTACTGCCACCGACAAAGGGGATGAACAATATAAACGCCTTACTTTTAGTGAGATGCAAGATAAGAGGAAACGGGGACTTTGTTCCAAATGCAATGAGAAATATACCCAAGACCATCAGTGTAAAATGATAGAATTAAAGGTGATCACGGTCCTAGATGAAGAGAGGGAAGCGGATATGTGGGAGAGTGTCAAAGAGGAAGAGGAGCCAGAAGTGGAGCTGCAAAAGGTGGGAGGGCTGGCCAGACTCCGAACGATTTCTAGAATTTCACCTTGAGGACAAGGTGCATCTTATGGGGGGGAGCAATGTTAGACCCCCTATTATTCTAGAAGGGAGTAAGGTACCACTTTCTGTTATTAGTCGGGTATTATGTGCACCGAAGGGGAGAGAATAGGTGAGTTGGTTACATAGTTGACGTAAGAAGTCAGTCAGTATAAATAATGTAAGGATTGGGAGGAATAGGTAGGCAAATACTAGGCGGTTACTAAGAATATTTGGTGAGCCTTAGGCTGGAGAGAGCAGCCCTCTCGAAGTTGGCTGCATTATACTTGTAGCACCACAGAAATTGTGGTTACACATTAATACAATTTCAGTAAGAAATCTCTCATCTACTGAGAGTTCTATCACGGGGTTGCACCAAACGCAGAAGTAAGAAGAGATTAACATAAATGGAGAGGATTCTGCACACATATGATAAGTGAAAAGAATGAGGGCCAAAAATTTTCCCTCAAGCTCATTGAGATAAGTTACAAACATATATGGCACAGCGAGCATATTTGAAAGAAAGAAACAAAAGGCCATGTCACAATACAATCACCATCCAGCCCCTGACAATACGTCATTCTCCAGGTAATTTCCAAATCAACAAGAACAAGAGTGATTCACATCTCAATTTGAGTATTCAATGTCCAAAAGGCCCGAAAATGTGCTAAAGTAACAAATAAGTAATGAAAATCATCCTTAGACACTTAGCCATTCTAATGTTGATAATAAGATAATGACCAAAACAGGTATATTCACCATATCCATCAGGGCTACCTCAGTAATACCTCGTATATTTGAAGGGGACTCACCTCAGGAGGATAGGTAAATAAGATAGCATTCTTTTCCTTAGTATATATGATCAGTTGCAACAGTGCATTGAAGACAATATACTTGCCCGAGTCAAAGATCAAACAAATCTAACTTCAACATCATCATAAAATCAGCCTTTTATTAAGAATCTTACAAAGAAGATAAGCAAACATTTATCCTAACAAAAAAATTATCCATTTAAAGGTAATGAAATCACTTCAATTTTCACCATAACTCGAACTAATTAAATTCAAAAGGCCATAGGAAACGACACCCATCCTCCAAAACATAGAAACCGTCAAAAGAAAACATTTAGTCAATTTGAACTAAATTATAGACATATTCTACTGCCAGGATCAGTTAGTATAATTTGGAAATATAATAAGACAGACCCTTAAAAAGAAACTATGAAGTCAAAGTCTCTTATCGACTAAGTTTCATACCTCATTTGCAAAATTGGTACATTTTTATTCATATTACAACGAATTACATGGACGCAAAAACATTTCTGCTAAACAAATTCTTGCTACTTAGTAAAAGATAACTGAATTGATTTACATGTCAAAACGGAACACAGAGAAAAATGAATTAATCATAGACCAAGCTTTCGATGTGACACACCTATGCTAATCTTAAGAAATTATTGACCACTTCAATGATTCAAGGCATAAAGAGTTGAAAGATATACATGCACAAGACAAGGATTATATACGTATAAAGAAAAATCATTATTCTATAATATAATTCTTAGAAAAAATAGAATGGTGGTCAAAATTTTGAAAAAAATCAAAATTCTCACACAAAAGTCAAATCTCATAATGATACTGTTCGTTTAATAAGAAGTTTAAAGTGAAAATTTGACCCCAAGAAAACAGGATGACAAGAATGAACGGAATCAGCCAGTGTTTACGGCTCTCAATTAAACAACTGTCAGGACTTAAAATCACTTGGTACAATTCTGAGCAACCAAACCACATTTCATAAAATCGCAAAAGGATATAATCCAATGCAAGTGACCAAGAAATCCCTATTCTCGGGAAACTTCTTATTGTAAAACTGGGCAACGAGAGCGATGACAATGACGATGATCCCAATTAACAACCTGACGTTGCTCAGTCTAACATTTTCCACGTACCCGCGGCTAGTAACAACCTACAGATTTAGATACAGATTAGATAGAGATCTAGAAAGGGAAAAAAAATTATGGTTTTACCTCAGTAACGGACTCGTCCAGGATGTGCTTGATGGAGTGGTGATCTAAGAGATTGGCCTTCTTAGGGTTCTTGTTCGCTGTTTCTGATTTCTTCTCTTGCATGTTTGGATTTGGTTCGCTTCCGTAAATGGGAAAGGCTGAATTAGAGAGCAAAGAAAATATCGTCGAGAGTAAAGGGATGGGATCAATAAAAGGATTTACATTAATAAGTCATCTCCAACTCCCGAAGAGCTATATCTGCGAGGATATAGCAGCCGGAAAGTAAATCAGTCTCGAAATGAGATCAGAACAGCAACTATCGTTCGAAACGTAAGACAATAGGGAAGAGTCTTCTAGAAGAAAGTTTTATGTTGGAATCTATAAGGGTATTTTTGATAAGACACTTAAGTGTAAAAAATATAAGGTACAAATAAAAGAGTAAATAGGACAATTCTCACTCATTAAGGGCATAAATAGAAGAAGAAGTGTTGTCTTACTTATAGAATGAGAAAATTCTAGAGAAGCAAAATGAGTGGATTAGAAAAAAGAAAAGAGAGAGAGAACATGAAAAAGAAATGAAAGAGAGAAGGAAGGGAAAATAAGCTAGGGTTTTAATTTCTTTGGCCTTCAAGAGAGATTTTGAAGTTGTTCAAGAAGAGAATAAGGTAGAGGAAGAA
>JANZLF010000007.1:7863554-7877039 GCA_026546835.1 Erythroxylum foetidum | reverse complement strand
GTAAATTGAATCTCATAAATTATGATCTCATCATAATTTCAATTACACAATAATTATTCCAAGGATTTTATCTTTACTAATAATAATTAAATAATTAATAAATTCATAAAGATAAAGAATGCCTTTAATTAACGAATAATAATGTCATACAATTATTTACAACCAAAATAAATTGGCTGCAAGGGCATAAACTAACAGTAAATGGACCAAACCATCATGCTTTTAGTTTTCTTAGAAATAATTGGAGGTGAGAATTATAGAATAATACATGATTGCCTTTTGTAAATTCTTTTAACGTGATATTTCGATTATGTTATTGCTTAGATTGTTGTTTGTAGATCCTTACATTCAAGTGAAGTATCCTCTTTTAACCTATAATTTTTCATTTTAAGAATTTAGTGGTCAAATATGCTTTATGTTTTAATTTGACCGGTAAATGACATGCTTTTTAAAAAATTATCCTATATGATATCATCTTAAGAGGTCTTTTATATGCAATAATATACTCTCATAAAGGATCATCTAATTTCTTTGCTAATCTTTTGCATAATATTCTACATTCTTTTCTATAATTCTTTTAAGTTTCCTATTTGATATTTCGGCTTGGCCACTACTTTGAGGGTAATAAAGGATTGCAATTTCGTGTATGACATCATATTTACTCAATAATCTATCAAATAATGCATTACAAAGATGTGTTTCCCTATTGCTTATGATCCCTAGATGTGCTAAATCAATTGAATATCTTTTTCAAATATTTAAGTGCATTTCTAGAGTTATTAGTTAGTAAATTCAAGAAAGGACTCATGGAATCAATTGCTCATGAATCAAAAAATAAATGAACAAAAATATTTATGAGATGCATTTTATTTTTCTTAGATATATTATATGTCCTTTGACACTCATCATAAAACTACACATATCTATAATCATTCTTAAATATACTTAGCCAAAATGACCTTGCAAAATTGTACATGAATGTAAGACCTTTGTTATAGTTCGGTTGGCTCCAAAATGACCTTTTACGTCCTATGAGTGGTAATTATGTAGTATTGATTCTATATCATCATCAAGATTGCATCATCTCTTCACTTAATGTATACAAATCCTAACCAAGAATATATATTTCCACGTAAAATCTTAGATAAAAAAAGGATTTTTTTCTTTAGGTGATATGAAATACCCTTAGGGAGATTCCCAAATATTAAATAGTTAACATAATTAGCTAACCTAGGAGTAGAACCATAAACCTCTGCAAGATTTTAGTCTTTTATTAGGAAAGGTGTTATTTATGTTTTTTTAGCTCCTCCATGTTTAGATTTTCTTGGTAGGTTCAATGATCTTTTATTAAGTTCTCTACTCTCTTTTTTTATCTTTAATCTTTAAGTCGAATTCTTATAGCTATTGAAGTTTCAAATTAAAAACTTTCTTTTAAGTAGCCGTGAATTGATTGATTGATCAATGATGAAATCTAGGAATTACTTATATCCTTATTTATTTTCACCTCACCTTTTTGATTTAATACTACTTAACCTTTGATATCCAATAATTATGATTGCCTTCTCTCAATATCTAATCAAGTATTCTCAATTAAAATAGATAGAAATTGAATTATGACCTCTCAATCTATCAAAACTCTTCTTAACTATGCAATTGGATTTGAAGCAATCATATGAATAATTAATAAACAATTAAGATCTCTCTTCAATTGCCTATTAGTTTGATGTGTATAAGTACGTTAGGGTACTAGCTCTCACTATGTAACACAACAAAAATGATCAAATCTAATCTCTCTATTGAAATTGAATATAAAGCAATAAACATCACATACAAATTTCATTAAATAAGGAATGTAAAGTTTAATAAATAAATCAAGAGATATTCCTAAAAGGAATTTGGTAATACATAGATGTAACTATAAATCCCAATTAAGTCATCACTAACATTCAACAACAACAAAAAATCAATGAAAAGAGTATATAATTGATTTCTGGATGTATTCTATTCATTGCCTTGAGCTGGAATTCTGAAACTTATATTCTTTAGGATGTTACTCTTTGATCTCTTCTTTTGTGTTTTTCAAGTTGCCTCTTTTGTATTATTCTTTGCATTAGATACTTGATCTTTCTAGGGTTTTCTCACTTATTTTAGTTCCAAAAATAGTCCCAAAATATTAAAAATATAAAAATATTTTGACTTGGAAAGACTAGAATTTGCATGATCGTGCATGTTGCCTAATCATGCATCCTCTTGCACCATTTCTCTGTCTCGATCATATATGGGATGCATACTTGTCATAAAGGCTTCACTAGGCTTCCTACTACTCTCCTACATGATCATGTATCATGTACGATTATGCCAAATCTTGTTCTCTAGTTCCTTTTTCATTTTTCTTAAATTTTCCTATCTCCACCCATCATCAAACACATTAAACATCCCGTAAATCATACAGTTAAGATTACACTCTTGCCCTATTCAACAAAAATAAAAATAAATGAAAATACGAGCAAAAACATAACTCTAAGCCTATGATTATACCTAAGAAAATACTAAAAAAGACACTCTAAAGCTTAGAAAACACACTATAATTTACACCTATCAATTTCCCATATTTAAATCTTTGCTTGTCCACAAGAAAAACTAAAACCATAAAACACACAATCTAATAATCATGCAACAATGCAATAATGACACACTGGCGTCAAATCTTATAAAATTAAATTAGCCATAAACATCAGTCACTCGAAAAGTTCCAACACACTAATTTGTTCCATTCATATCCAAGTGCTTTGATTTAAATACACATATCAACCAAAATATTGACACCCTATTCATAAATCTATGTAACTTATAAACATGCATTCATTCTTATTTATCAAATTGAAAAGGTAGGTCATCACTAAGTACCTATTCATATGAATTTCTTGGCATATCATAAGAAGATCAATAGGTTCACTTTATTGAAAAAAACCATATATTTTTTGATTTGATTTAATAATCAAATAGTCTTTTGATGCAAAGATAAACACCTTGTTAGGAATTTTCCCTGGTTACTCACCTAGTTTAAGCTTTATTAAGCTTGATTGGACTATCATTCTAGCCTTTTGATGTAAAGGCAAACATTTTATTGTGAATTCCTTGATTACTTAGCTATATCACATGTCACAACTGCCTACCAGTTCTATTCTTAACTTAATTTTTTTAAAAAGGACAACATAATAGGAAATTTATTTATCATATTTTTTCAATTTATTTATTTTGTAACCTACATCATTTCTTCCTAGCCAATCGCTCCCATGAAAGGTTACTAATGATGCTGAACAATTTAAGTGAATTGAATTATAAGTACATCAAAACAAGTGTCATAAATTGAAAGAATATGTATAATATTATAATCAACATGCATATTCACTGCAAAACACTTGGTTCTTCACAATTTAAATGATCATGTTCATAGACAAACTAATTCATTTTAATTTCATGCCATTGAAAAATTCACACAAATACCCAATTCAACATCATGCAACAAAAATTTTACACAATGCTAACATAATCACAAACTATCACAATACAAATGCAACATTAGGCGCAAATGATATGCAATCGCATATATATCCCCATACTTGAAAAATACATTATCTTCAATGTGAAAAACAACATATAATTAAAAACAAAACATATAACAAATATACCAAAAAGAAATAAAAGGAATAAAAATAGGGCAAGAATACTTATATGGATTGTGGTGGTGATGGAATCAGAGAAGGATCTTCGACAAACTTTATGCCAAAAACATCCATCAATATAACTCACTGAAAAATCATAAAAATAAGGCAATAAACATATACAAAATTGTGAAGACCACCTAAAACATAACATGTTAATTTTAAGGTCACTAGTTTGACTATTTGAACTTAAATTTTCAACCAACTCCTCTTGTGAATGTTAAGGTCTTATGTATCATCACATTAGGACTTATGCTTCTTACATTTAAAATTTTCCGTCCCACAGCTCTCATTCTCTTTCTAATTGTCTCCACCACTCTCTTTCTTGTTCTCCATGAATTTTCAACTCTAAAATGGGTGGTTTCTCAATGGAGGGTATCATATGTGCTCTCACCCTTACTAATGATTCTTGTTTTGAATTATAACCCAACTCCTCCTCCTCTAGCTCTTTATCATCTTTCACATCTTTAACATCACCATCCTCTTTATATCTCACTTGTTGCTCTTTATGCACTCATCAACTATATTAGTTTTCGTGCAAGAGTTTCCCTCCTTTAGATTCTTTAATGTCTTGCTTATATTGAACTCAAGTTGGTCACCACTAATTCGAAGAATTAGTTTCCTCCACCAATACTCTTCTCGAATTCATAAGCAGTCAACCAAGAATTAATGGAAAATTTTGTTCCTCTTCAAAGAATAGCACTATGAAATCCACAAGAATAATAAACTTATCCAATTATATCAGCAAATCCACCATCATACCAAACAATTTCTTTTTAAATTAATCCACTAACTGAATAACCATAGAAGTTGGCTTTCACATGCCCTAGCCCTAATTTCCTGAAAACAGACAAAGACATAAGGTTAATACTTATACCTAAGTCACTTATATATGTAGAAAATTCTAAATTAGCAACTATACATCACATACTAAAACTCTATGGTTCTTTTAATTTTAAGGGCATGTAGCTAGCAATTATGGAGCTATAACTTTTTGTTAAGGAGAATAATTGATTATCCTCCTAATTCCACGTTTTTTGATAAAATGTCTTTAAAAAACCTTGCGTACTTGGGCATGTTTTCTAAAACTTCCATAAAAGATAAGTTGATTTACAATTTCTTCAACTTCTCTATAAAATTTGCAATCTGAGCCACTTGATTTTTTTTAGCCTTTGTGGAAACAAGATTTTTGGCACATATGGAGGGGTAGGGACATATGGAGCTTCCTCCTTGTTCTCTTCCTTCTTATCCTTCTCTTAGAATCCATTAGTATGAGGTTCAACCTTCTTCTTGATGAGTTCTATCAATTTTTTTTACCAATTTTAAGTGTAATGGCCTTCATTTGCTCCTTTAGATTAGACTCTGTATCGCTTAAGAGATTTCCCATATTTTATGTAGACAATGTGGTTGCTAATTGCCTCACTTGAAACTCCAACTTATGGATGGGAGAAGCATGATTCTTTGTAATTTGATTGGATTTAGATTCCATCCTCTTCTAGTTATCATCTCGACTTGTGAACTTAGAATGTAGCACTTCTATTAGCTTATCCAATTTTTATTCTAATCAATTGAGCCTATCTTACTAAATTCCTAGTGGGCCTTATCCTCTTATTTAGTTTCCTGAATTTTTAGATTAAGAAAAATTCATGTGATCTTTCCACCCATGATTATAAGTACTAGAATATGGATTATTACCACCTTTACCTATTTGTGGCCTTATAAAATTAGGTTACTCTATATTGTTGTGGTCCACTAGAAAGCAATCTATTGCAATATCCCCATATGGACCGCATAATTCAAATCCATATTATATTGGTTTAAGTAGGCTAGAAGAATTGGATTTTATCCTATTCAATTTCTTGGCTAAGTTGGTTACCTGAGCCTATAAAGTTATTGTTGAATCCATATAAAGCACTTTCTTTTGATCTCTAGAGGATGGTTACAACTTACTCCTCTCTGATGTCTATAAATAGATATCATTTGACATGTCCTTTAATAAATCATATGCAACATCCATGATCTTCTTCACCCTCTAGCCACTACATCAACGATACCTTGTTTGTGTAGATTTACTCTATTGTAGAATGTTTACAAAATGAACACCTTAGGTAAGTTATGTTGTGGGCAACTCCTTTGTAACTCTTTGAATTTTTTTAACTCTTCATGCATTGAATCCCTTTCATTTTCCTAGAAATTTGTTATCTTATTTATGATTTTTGTAGTCTTTGTTAAGGGGAAATAATTATCCAAAAAAGCTTATACTAACTACTCCCAAGTCGTCACATTTTTTGGGTTAAGTGAATTCAGCAGCTATGCCTTAGCTTGATCTTTAACCATGAATGAGAATAACCTCATCTTAGCTGCATCCTTTAATAATCCACTGTACTTGAACATGTTGCATATCTCTAAGAAATTGGCCAAATAAGCATAAGGATCCTCGTTGACCAATCTATAAAACTGGACATCAGTTTGTAGAATGTTTAATAGAGTTGGTATAATCTTAAAAGTATTAGTTTGCATTGATGGTTCTATAATCCCTTGTTGATTAGCATTGAACCCTAACCTCATGAATTCCAAAAGGGTTCTTTGTTGTTCTTCTCGATTCCTTTCCTCTGACATTGCTCTCTCTTTTACTTCTTTGTGTCTTGCTTTTAGAATCTCCCTCTCTTACTTAGTGATGACAAAAATGTATATGTATATTAGTTTGCTTGAACTCTTTGTAGATCTTATGTTCATGCACCTGTAATCATATGAGAAAAATTTTACAATCCTTAAATCAAAGTAACTTAAATTGAACTAGATGCTACAAAACAATCCCAGACAATAGCGCCAATTTTTTTTTAAAGTTTCAAGTTAAAAGCTTTCTTTAGTATAAGCATATGGATCATATCTTATAGCATAAAAAGTATCATCAAATAAGGATTGGAGTGGTCACCTAACAATTTTTGTAAAATTTGTTTAAGTTAAACAATAAGATAAATCACTAAAATTTAAACTAAAAACAAAGATGATAATTAAATAATGAAATAAGAAATTTTTGTTAACATGTTTTATAAGAATTCTTGAAATAAGAAATGATAATTTATTATGTTATTTTGTTAACGTGTTTTGTAATTTTCGTTATTAATTTAGTTCTTTCTGTAGCTAGTTTTTGCTAGGTAGGAGAACTTTAGGTAGTGAATTCACTTGGTTTATGCTAGGAAGGAGATATTTAGATAGAGAACCCATCCTTTTTATTGACAACATATATTGTATAGACGATTTCAAGGGAATTTTGAAGATGATCGCTAGGAACTTAAGAGCGAAGATCAAATTAATAACCACAAGATGGGTGAAAGGCGGTTAGTGATGAAGGAGTATGCTAGACTGGTAATTGGTATTGCTACTTCATGCATACATTTAGGAGAGGTAGCTAGGAACTATGAATTGAAGAGCATCTATTATAACATGCTACCATCGTTCTATGGGGTTCCTAATGAAGACCCTTTAAAATTCATTTGGAAATTCTATACCACTCTCCAAACCTTCTTGTTAGATGGCCTAAATAAGGATCAACTCAGGGTGAGGTGGTGCTTCCTATACACATTGAAGGATAGGGCCAAAGCGTGGTTAATAAACCTTCCAGCCAATTCATTGACTATATGGGAAGAGGTGTACAATATATTCATGGGAAAATTCTATTCCCATTAAAAGACATCTTAGTTAAGTACTAAGATAGCTACATTCACTCAGATGGAAGGAGAGTCATTCCACGAGGCATGGGAACCCTAAACCAGATCTTTTTTGATGGGATGACATAGCAATGCCAGTACACGTTAGATAATGCAGTAAGAGGAGCTGTAGGAGAGAGGATGGCCGAAGAAACGTATGAAATCTTCGAAATGTTGGGGGCTAATTCTCAACAAAAGGGTATCAAGGGGAGAAGAGCTAGAGTTCATGAAGTGAGCTCGAATCAAGAATTGACTATGTAGTTAGCTGAGTTGACGAGGCATGTGAAGATGCTAACTATAAGGCTAACCAAAACGTTCCAAATCAAGAGGAGTGTGGTATTTGTGGAACTTTTGGTCATAGAGCTAATGTTTGTTCATATTCTTACAAACCTTTGGTAGCTAGGGAAGAACAAGTTAACTCACTTAACAATTTTCAACCAAGGGAGTGAAATGATCCATGCTCGAATACCTACAACCCTGGTTGGAGAAACCACCCCAGTTTTTCATAGATGACCAGCAATTCACCAATGCAACCGCAACATCAATACCAAAATTTTCATAGGATAAATTATTACCAAGGGAAATCCTCAAATAAAAACCCGCCTAGCAAACATTCCTCGGAGGAAAGCCTGAATGCATTTATTCAGGTCACAACTCAAAATTAAGAACTGAACAACAAGAGGTTCGACTATTTGGAGGCATCTGTGAAGATAATTGAGATCCAGGTGGGGTAACTAGCTACTCAAATGTATAATAATCAAGAGAGAAAGTTGCCTAGTCAACCAGAGTAAGCCTAAGCAATCATTGTACTGAGAAGTTGGAAAATGATTGACAATCATGTTGAGTTTTCTTCTGAGCTACCTCACACCAATGATCAAGAGAAGGAAAGCCTCACCCAAGAAGAAGATAAGTAAAATGAGAAGAGTAATGGGAGAAACTGTTATAGTCACGCTCCACAAGGCAAAAAGCTTAGGAAAGAGACCAAAGAAAGTGAAGGACAAAAACTGCATAAAGCAACGGATCCTTATAGGCCATCAATTCCATATCCAAGCCAGCTTAAAACAAGATTAGCAGTCTTCGTACTTGTATAACATGCTTTCTAAGGTCAACATTAATCTTCCCATATTGGATGTGATTGGAAGCATTCCTACATATATGAAGTTCTTCAAGGAACTAAGCACCAAGAAACATATGTTTGAGCATAACGAGAAGGTGATAGTTTTTGAAGTCGTAAGTGTTATTCTTCAGCATCAGTTACCCCCAAAACTGAAAAATCCAGGGAGCTTTATCATTAAACTATCAATGGGAAATGGTGATAAGTCTAAGGGTATGCTTTACCTTAGAGCAATCATGTCTAGAGAGTGCCCTCAGTATGCAAGATAGGAGAGAACTTAGATGCAAGCTTCAAAGAGGGTTGAGACTATGGGGCGTAAGACTGCAATTGAAGTGGCCAGTTTTGAGGTAGCCAAGAGAGTGAATCGTCCAAGGAGATTAAGGAGATAAGCACCAACTAGGGTGTTTGCAATGACGAGAAAGGATGCAGAAACCACTCCAGAAGTTATGAATAGTATGATTAAATTGTTTAGTGATCATGTCATTGTTTTGATTGGTCTGGGGTCTACCCATTCCTTTGTTTCATCGGGTAGAACTGTGTATGGTAGAAATTTGAGCTCATTGGATACTTCTTTGATGGTTAGTACTCCAATCGACTAATATATTATAATTAGTCAAGTTTATAGAAATTGTGAGATGTCTATTGGCGGGAAAAAATTAGTGGTGAATTTAATGTCATTAAAAATGGGAGGACTAGATGTGATTTTGGGTATGGACATATTAGAAAGGTATAAAGCCAATTTATATTGCAAACGAGAGATAGTGGAGTTCGAGTTGGACAACGAAAGAAAGGTGGTGTTTATGGGGAACAGAAAAGCAAGTCCGCCTATAATTATTTTAGCTCTGACAACAGAGAAGATGATAAGGAAAGGATGTAAAACATTTTTGGCCTATGTAGTAGACATGAAGGTAGATAAAGGGAAGTTAGAAGAAATTCTTGTAGTCATGAAATTCTCGGATGTCTTGCTTGAGGAATTACCAGGACTACCACCACTAGAAAAATTGAGTTTCCCATCAAGCTTCTTCTAGGTACTGCACCGATCTCAATTCTGCCTTAAAGAATGGCTCTGGCGGAATTGAAGGAGCCTAAAGAATAATTGGAAGAGTTGTTGGAGAAAGGGTATATTAGACCTAGCTCTTTGCCTTGGGGTTTTGCGATCCTTTTTGTGAAAAAGAAAGATGGATCGTTAAGAATGTGTGTGGACTTCCAGAAGCTCAATCATGTCACTATCAAGAATAGATATCTGTTTCCACGCATAGATGATTTGTTTGACCAACTATAAGGGCCAAAAGTTTTCTCTAAGATATATTTGAGATCAGGTTACCACCAATTGAGGATAAAGGAGTCTGATGTGTCAAAGACTACTTTTAGAATACAGTATGAGCATTTTAAGTTTTTAGTTATTCCCTTAGGATTAACGAATGCCCCTGTAGCTTTCATGGATCTAATGAATAGAGTCTTTAAGCCTTTCTTGGACTGATTTATCATTGTCTTTATTGATGATATTTTAGTTTATTCCAAGAGTGACAAGGAGCATGAAGAGCATTTAAGGATTGCCTTGGAGACATTGAGAAAGAACGAGTTGTATGTCAAATTTGATAAATGTGAATTTTAGCTAAGGAAAATAGTATTTCTTAGACATGTAATTTCGGAGCAAGGAGTACAAATAGATTTGAGAAAAATAAAAACTTTGGTGAAATGGGAAGCACCTAAGAATATAGCAGAAGTGAGGAGTTTCTTAGGTTTAGCTAGGTATTATAGGAGGTTTGTGAAGGGCTTTTCTATGATTGTAGCTCCACTTGCCAAATTGACAAGGAAGAATCAAAAGTTTGTGTGGACAAAGGAGTGCCAAAATAGTTTAGAGGAATTGAAAAATAGGCTCACAACTACACCGATTTTGACTTTACCTTCTGGTAGTGAAGGATATATAGTGTATAGTGATGCCTCAAAAAAAAGATTAGGGTGTGTGTAGATGTAAGGAGATAAAGTGATTGCCTATGCTTCTAGGTAATTGAAACCCTATGAGATGAATTATCCTACGCATGACTTGGAGTTAACTGCCATAATTTTTGCATTGAAAATATGGAGACACTACTTATATGGAGCCACTACCAAGGTATTTACAAACCACAAAAGTCTTAAGTATTTGATGAGACAAAAAGAGTTAAATCTAAGGCAAAGAAGGTGATTAGAACTATTGATGGATTATAAGTTGATGATAGACTACCACCCAGAGAAAGCTAATGTAGTAGTGGATGAATTGAGTAGAACATCTACTATAGCACATGTGGAGACTGTATATCTTCCTTTGATGGAGGAATTAGTCAGACTTAAGGTAACATTGAAGTAAGCTAAATCTAGGTGTATATTGGCTAACTTTAGGGTAAGGTTAGTGTTGAATGAGAAGGTTAAGGAATTGTAGGAACAGGATGAGTACTTAAGCAAGCTCAGAGAAGAGATTAAAAATGGTAAACCTTCTGAAATAGAGGTAAGGGAAGATGGATTGATGGTGGTAGGTAAAAAACTATATATTCCTGATATGTAAGAGTTAAAAGATGAGATTCTTGATGAGGCACACAATGCTCCTTATGCAATGCACCCAGGAAGTACAAGAATGTATACAGATTTGAAAGAGTGTTTCTGGTAGAAAGGAATGAAGAAAGAAGTTGCAGAATATGCTAAAGGATGTTTAGTGTGCCAGTAAGTTAAGGCTAAATACCAGGCACCTTCAGGCAAGCTTAAATCTTTGTCTATTCCTGAATGGAAATGGAAGAAGACTACAATGGATTTCTTGATGGGACTGCCAAGAACCAACAAAAAGCATGATACAATATGGGTGATTGTGGATAGGCTAACCAAGTTAGCACATTTCTTTCCAATTAAGCAGACATATTCTTTGAATGCTTTGGCCAAGAAGTATGTGGATGAAAAAATCAGACTTCATGGAATTTCGAACTCTATAGTCTCTAATAGAGATCCCAGGTCCACCTTTAGATTTTAGGAAAGCTTACAATAGGCTTTGGGAACTAAGTTACACTTTAGCACAGCTTTCTATCACCGATGGCCAATCGGAGAAGACAATACGGATATTAGAGGTAATGTTGAGAGCTTGTGATATAGATTTCAAAGTCTCATGGGGTGATCATCTGTCTTTAATCGAATTTGCTTACAATAATTCCTACCACTTAGGAATTCAAATGAAACCTTACGAGGCTTTGTATAGTAGGAGGTGTAGAACTTATGTTTGTTGGGATGAGGAAGATAAAAGGAGACTTGTAGGACTTGAGTTGGTATAAGTCATAGTTGATAAGATTAAATTGGTGAAATAGATACTCAAAGCAAATCAAGACAGAATGAAGAGCTACACGGATTCACATAGAAGGGAAATAGAATTTGAAATTGAAGATAAAGTGTTTCTTAGAGCCTCTCTATAGAAAGGAGTCTTGAGATTTAGTAAGAATGGTAAGCTCAATCCTAGATACGTAGGTCCTTATGAGATCATTGAGAGGATTGACTTTTAGCCTATAAGTTAGCTTTGCCACCAGAATTGTCTAAGATTCACGATGCCTTTCATGTATCGATGTTGAGAAAGTACCGATCCTATCCTTCGCACATAGTTCAACCTTCAGAGGTTCAGTCAAGGTAGGATTTGACTTATGAAGAACAACCAGTGGAGATTCTAGATTTGAAACAAAAGGTCTTAAGAAATAAGACAATAAAGTTATTTAAAGTCTTATGGCAGAACCATTCTACAGAAAAGGCAACGTAGGAGCTCTTGGAGACCATGAAGGAGAAGTATCCACACCTCTTCATTGTCTCAGGTAAGAATTTTGAGGATGAAATTCTTTAAAAGGGAATTACTGGAACTCTAATTTTTTAAATTATTATTAATTTATTTGTTTTATTATTTTTATAATTGCATTATTTTAGGGAGCCTAAGTAGAAATTAGAATTTGGAATGGAAGGTTAGAATGAAATTAGTGTATGGTTAAGTTATTAGATTTAAATGGACTTAAGGGGCCAAAAGACAAGGGAAAAATTGAGAGAACCAAACAAGTGAGGGGTAATTTTGGAAGACAAGACCAAAATATTGTCTTGAATTAGAAGAAGAGAGAAGAATCATGGAGGAGAGAAAGAGAGAAGAGAAAACGTAGAAAATAAAGAAAGAAGAGAGAAAAACGTGGGAGAAGAAAGAAGAAGAAGAAAAATTGTGGGGGAAGCCAGGAAAGAAGGAGAAAACATAGAAAGAAGAGAAATCAAGCTTGTTAGAGGTAACAATCTTCATCTTTCCTCTTGCTTTGATAAGATAGGGATTAGAGAGAGGGAGAATATTTGTAGGAAAATAATGCGAGAAAGAAGAAATCTATTTGATTTTCGTGGGTTTTTGAATTAAGATTGGTTTTGCTAGTTAGATGATCTATGGATAGGTTAAATCTAAGCTCTAATTTTTAGGTGTTTTATTTTTGTGATTATTAATGTTTATGAATTTACATTGGAATATTGTAAGAATAGAAATTGATTTTGAAGGGAATCAAGAAAATCTACCGAAGATCAAAGGAAAACGCAAATCTGAACTCGAGGAATTTTAAGCCAATAGGTGGGTAATGTATTTATAGTTATTATGTGAATGGGCAAATTCTTGCCTATGTGTGTGTATGTACAAATTTCTTAATTTTTGAATTATTGTGAAGATTTGATAATGCATGATGATTTGTGATTATGTTATACCTTGAAAGAGGTTATAACATTTTGTGTAAACAAAAAGAAGAAAAAGCATGAAAGTATGAGCATATGATAAAATGAACTGAGCATGAATGTTGGACCCCAAACTTTGAGTGAAAATTAGAAATATAAAAATAAAAGTAAATGAGTGTTTTTGTATATACTTTTTGTTATAGATGATTATGATATTGAAATGTGAATTATGTATGGATGG
>JANZLF010000007.1:7833520-7845998 GCA_026546835.1 Erythroxylum foetidum | reverse complement strand
AGTATGATCACATCACAATTTCCTTCATGCTATGTCATATATCATGGACTTCATTAATTTGCTTATTGATCAATATCCATTCATAAATTATGAATAACAAATTAATGAAATATGCTTTTCTTTATTTATTCATAAAGTTTGTACATAACTTTGTACAAAATGCACTAAAGGCGATTGCCTTTAGGGCACTACTCTAACAACCTTCACTAGTGTTGTATCTACTGGATCGAGAAGCCATATTTCTTCAAAAGTTGATGTGCTTATGAGAATGTAATATTTAGGTTAAAGAAAAGTGAAATACTTCACTCGAAATGGTGATTAGCTTAGACATTTTATTTTTCATATTTATAGACCTATAGATGAATATTATCATTATCTTAATCGTTCGATTGGATTTCATCATCATCTCAACCACTAGATAGATTACATCCTTAATCATTTGGGAACTTATCATAAACCTTATCCACATTAGATAAAATTGATGGATTTCATCCAAATCTCAACTTCTGATTAGATTTCATCATCATCTCAACCGTCCGATTGGATTTCATCATCACTCCAACTGTTATCATTAACCTTGTCCACATTAGATAAAACTGATGGATTTCATCCAAATCTCAACCGTCTGAATAGATCCAATTAGATTTTGTCATCATCTCAACCGTTATCATCAACTTTATCCCTGTTAAAAAAATTGATAGATTTCATCCAAATCTCAACATCCAATTGGATTTCATCATCATCTCAAATGTTATCATAAACCTTATCCACTTTAGATAAAATTGATGGATTTTGTCCAAATCTCAACTGTCTGATTGGATCTGAGGCTTTCATCATCATCTCAACCGTTATCATCAACCTTATCCATGTTAGATAAAATTAATGGATTTAATCCAAATCTCAACCGTCTGATTGGATTTCATCATCATCTCAACCGTTAGATGGATTACGTTCTTAATCATCTGGGAACTTATCATCAACCTTATCCACATTAGATAAAATTGATGGATTTAAGCCAAAACTCTACCGTTTGATTATATTTCGTCATAAAATTAACCTTTGGATAGATTTTATTAGTATCTTAACCATAGTAAGAACTTCTATAACTATCATCCTTTATTAAATCAACTATGCTTCAATTTATTGTAATGGATTATGATAATAAAGGTCCTTCTAATATCAAATTCCAAACGATGTTGTCATCTTCATCTTCATCATCATCAAGTGAAGATAAAATTGAGTTGATGATGCTTAAAGATGAAACAGTGATGCTTAAAAGATGAAACAGTCATACATAATTTAAAGGAAGTAGGAGTAGTTGAAGAATGGTTAATCCAAGTGATTTACCTTCCACCTTGTAAAGAGAATAGAGATTTTTGGGAAGGGGAAAGGAAAAAATTGATCCTTAGTTTAAAGCTTCTTCTTAATAACTAACTATAGAAGGAAATTAGATTTAGGAAGCCTATTAAGGAACCAAACCAAGTTATACAAAAAATAGAAAGAGGGAGAGAACCACTGAGAATTTGTAGAAAGAGTGGTTAATGAAATTAATTTAATTATAAAATAGCCAAACAACCTTGTCTTCTTTAGAGTTGTTAATGTGGTAAGTAGGGGGTTTAGTCTTATTTAAGAAAAAGCTCTCTACTAATCTGGATGCTAACTCTAAGAGTTGTTATAGATGATGGTTTGAACTTTAGTGTGAGGAGGTAATCCTTAATGATGGATATGATATTCAAGAATCTTTGGAGGGGATCTAATGGAAATCAATTATTATAATAGAACCACATCCCTCTCTGGCTAACAACGATGAATTTAATAGCATCCATTACCATTTTCATCAACTTATGAATTTTATTTATAGTAAAAAAAAGAATCAAGTTTGGACTTAGTTATCTAGAAGTTCTTCCTTTTTAAGAAATGAGTATTAACTTACCTCACCTAAAATCATTCATGGAATATGAAAAGCTTCCATATTATTACAAATTATTCATTAATTGAATGGAATGGACTCCTAGCCCCCTTTAGATTTTGAAAAGTACAATTCTTTCCAATTAAATTTAGCCTTGGTAGAATCCTTTCATATACTAATCTATAAGAAAAATTTCATAGCTCTTTCAATTAATTCAACTATCTTCATCTGGAGAAGAGATCAAGCACACAAATATGTGTGAAGCTACTCAAAATTAAATTTATGAGTTTTCTATATAAGAAATTTTTTTGTTATGGGTTGCCTATATAAAAATAATTGTTGTTCAAGTTGTCAAATCTTTTCCACATAAGATCATATTGTGGTAAACAAACCTTATAGGTAAGCCTTATAGCTATTAAAGGATAGCTAATCAAGATTAAAATTAAAGAGAGTTGTTTTGTAAAGTTTGAGTTACCTATAAAGAAAAAGAGGCTACTCTTGTAGGGATTGATCCTTAGCTTTGAAAAATTACTAAATTTCCTATAATAATTCGATAAAAATTTTGATAAAAGGAATGAGCCTTGTAGAAAAGAAGTAAGTCATTGAAAAATGAGAGGTTAAAGAATTGTATTAAAATATTTTGTTTCTTACAGTGTTGGAATAAATCAATACATAATAAGGAATTCTATGCAAAGAGAAAAAAGATAAATGGAGAGAAGGTCACCTTATCTCAACCTTTTTCCTCCTTTGAAGATAACAATAAGGTTCCTAATAAGAATACCATAAAAAGTGGTGGAGATGTATTATGCCATCCACTTGATGAAGAGATTAGGAAATATGAAGGCTTTTAAACTTTAATATTGAGGCTCCACTCTATAGAGTCAATGGTTTTATTGAAATCAATCTTGAGAAAACAACTTTTGAGGTTAGATAACCTGTGATAATTATGGAGAAGCTTTTGGGCCAATAATAAGTTATCATCAATACTGTAGCCTAGGATAAAAGCAATATGAGAAGGATTGATGAGAGTCGGTAGCGCCTTTGTAAGTCTATTAATTTGTAATTTAAAGATAATATAATTTAATTAGTACATGATTATTGGTGTAAGGATAGAAAGAATTTTTAGAATCAGAATTTTTGGGAATAGAGTTATGAATGTTTTATTGAATTCTTAAAGAAGTTTTCCTTTATAGAAGTTTTCATGTATTATTGTGGTAATATTATCTCCAACTAGAAGATGAGTTAGTTAAGACTGTTAAGGTTTGGAGCTTGGTTAGCTTCAATTTTTTCTTATGTTCCCTCTAGTATGTAGATTGAAGTGGTGATGAACTTGGTTTTCTCCTAAAAGATAGTAAACATATTGAAGTACTAATTATAAGCTAATTGTTTAATCCTCTCTTGGTTAGTATTGCCTTTCTTAAATCATTAATGAGAGTATATTTTGTTAGAATTTTTTCTTTGGAGAATGATAATATGGAAGAACTTTGTGCTGCAATAGTTATATTGAAGGTAGTTTAATCTTTATTTATATTTAGGAGTGAATTATGGATAATGAGGGATTGAGTGAATTTTTCCATCGCCTGCCTCTCCTTAGATTTGAGTAGGTAGTCTTTAGAAGTAATAGAGAGATTATCCTAGGCCAAAATCAACTTCTTTCTTATATATGCTTTATCAGAGTTAACTGAGATGATCTGTTAAGAAGCTTAATTTCAATATAATTCTTCCATTAAAGTATAATGGTAGTTGCTTGTCACTAATTCCTCAAACTCACCTATCTTTAAGACTCTCCAAGTTGTTCACCATTCATTGTTTATTTATTGACTGTTTGTTTACTTAGTAGCTAGCTGAAACTTAAGATTTAACTATGCTTTCCCGAACATCAAGTTTAAAGATTTTAATGGTTTCTTGAATCTCCATCTCTAACTCAACCATATCACATATCATAGTGTACCATGTTACCGCGAATGTATTTATCAAGATAGATTGACCTTTTAATAGAACTAGCAAGATAGTTTAAGCTTTCTGTATATTAGAACTAAAAAAAGATGCCATGAAAGTTAACCTACATGACCGCAATTAACTTTCTTTTTTTTTTTTGAGTTCCAACTTCCAAATGAAGGCCTCATTTAAAAAATTGGGACTCAACACCAATATGTTAGGAAGCTGATTCCAATATATTTATTATAAATATCTCATTATTGAATTTGAAGAGGAAGAAATCTGATCCGTTGATAAGAGTTTGAAGTAATCCGAATTTGTCCCAATTTATAAAAATCCACCTTTAAACTAAAGGAAAGATTGGTCATTTCTTAACCAAAGAGAAAAAACCCTACTAAAGTATTTACCCGTTTAGAAACTCTAAATTTGAACACATCCAAATTGATTCTCATATGAATTCTAGCATGATATCTAGTCAATTCGGAGTTCTAGCATGATATCTAGCGAATTGATTCATTCTATGTGTATTGGCACCACATTTTACCTTTTTTAGTGAATATGGAATCACTTTTTGGTTAGAATATTGGGAACTTATCTTGAAATAAGTATCTATCCTCTCTTTATATAAATAATTATGAAGTTAACGATATGGTACTCGTAATGCTAGTGGTTCCAAGATTCCCTCCATTGCGAAGTGTTAAAGGTAAGATGGTTATATCCATTTATTAACAATAGCTTTGGGAAGTCCAGATTTTCTGTCTAATATTATGGTGTCTTATTGTGTTCAATGAATCTCAGCCATTTATTTATATAAGTCCCACATGAATCTGCAAAATAAATAATTAAGAATCTATAAAACAGAATAAGATAAAATAATATTAGACAGAGTACCTTTTCTCGCCTTGGGATCTCCTTTTGCATAAATTGGCTGACATGGAATCGTATTCTTCTCATCACTTCCCCAGAGGTTGCACCATCCAAACTTAGAAGCAACCACAGAACTCCACTGTAGCGTGTTCTGTTTCCCAACACAGCGAACACCATTCTTTTGTGGGGATGGATAGAATCATTCTTCTTAGCTCATTTACCAAGTGAACGGTGAAATATAAACACAAAAGAATCTATGCAATTATATGGTGACGCAACGAAGTGTTTAAACAAATTTAAAGTAATAATGATCTCATTAATAAAATAACATTTTAGGAGGGCATATGGTTCTAGTATTGGTGTGGTTACCGATGTGCCAATGCTTTTTGTGAGGATAGAATTTTTTGACTATTTTTATGGTGTCTTATTATGTCCTATAAATTTTACCTATTTATTTATGTGAGATTCACGTTCATTTATACAAGACCTGTATAAAACTTATATAAATAAATAACTAAAATTTATTAAACACAATAAAATATTATAAAATTAAACAGAAAATTTGAACTTCTCTTTGTAAAGTTTGCTTATCCACGAAGGATGCATTCTTGCCTATCGTTTTCGTCCCCAAAAAATTTAAGTTTTCACATTGAAAGCTGACATTTTTTTTACAAGTAATACTTTACAAGTAATACTTGTTGCGAAGTCCATCCCTCTCATTGCAAAGTTGCTCTAGCAGATATAAGAAAGCAAGAGAAAGAGACATCATAATAAAGTATATACGCACAAGCAGATGGCCATAGCAAGTTAACATACCCTTGAAACAATTCGATTGCAATCTCTTTTAGTTATGCTTATTTCATATTTTGCGTATTACTTAAGTTGAACATCTGATACAAGATATCTTCTCCTAATCGTAAGTCAAGTAGTCTTACTCATACATGAACTAATTTCTTCCTTATCTGATACATTCGAGACCTCAGTGATCCCGCTGGAGCAAGGCGAGGAAGGTGGTGAATGACCTAAACTCAAGCTGACTTCCGCCCCAAAGTCCTCTAAACTATTCCCAACGATGACACCATGCTTTCTTGGTTTCCTCTTCCTTTGAAATACGCCATAGACAACCCAATTTTCCGAGTTCACCATTGGTATCTTTGACTGTGAGTAATGGATGTTTCCAAAAAACAAAATCCGTTAGCTGTAATTAGAAAGGAGAAATGAATAGTCTGCGAACAGCTGAGACATCATCACAAATTTTCTATGGTACTTATTGCTTTACGTACATCTTCTGGACGCACCTGGTAAGAATTTGATATTGCTGAGGAGGATACAAGGCGAAACTCATGCATAATCCACTTAGTTTTGGTCTCATTAGAATGCTTTCCATCGCAGAAGACAAGGGTTTTCCGCGTTCCAACAGCTTGGTTGCTCCCAGAAGCTACAACTTGTTTAATTTTGCCAGCACATTTCCAGCAGCCATAACCGGCACTTCTCTTACGTTTTCCTTGACTAATCTCATTGTCCTTTGTCTTGTAAAAGAAGTACCTCCGTTCCTTGACATCACCTAAAACGAACCAAGACGACAGTTTAATATGATTTATGATCTTGAAACAGTGGTGGAGAGTATGTGTTTCTAAGAACAATCAGTAATTAAATATTTACTCATCTATCCTCTTGGTTTCACCTACCTGGCAAATTCCAAGGATCAGTTTGGAATACGTCAAACTCAGGAATAATAGAGGCCGGCAATGGAACACCATACACCTTAGGTTTCAAGTAATGAACGAGAAGCTCTTCATCTGTTGGGAGAAACCTGAACCCAATAGGGAACTTGACGCCACCAGTCCTAACAAAGTAAGGTTTCTCCATGCCAAATCTCAACTCAAAAACCTCCCAACTTCAGAGAAGTCTGTTTCTTTATCTGAACCAAGTTGAGATTAGACCATCTGCAACTCAGCAAGGTTCAATATAAGTGACAAAGATATAACGAGGCATATTTTTTTGTAAATTACCTAACAGAGCAAACTATATGTAGGAGAGCGAGAGACAGAAAGGAACATAGTCGAGATTGGAAGGCAAAAACGAGAAGAATGCTTGTTATGGCCTTTGAGTTTGTGGGCTAGTAAGTTAAGGAAAGACCAAGGGTTGCTTATATGGAGGGAGGAGGGAGGGGGATATTCCAAAGTTTCCAATCCGTAGTCTGAGTCAACTCCCTGATTGACTTTGGAAAGCCATTTCTCATTGGTCATAAACGTGTACCGGGCCAAGACGCACACACGGTCTGGCACTACTTTTAAACCCCACGTTTGGCACGTTTTATAGTTATTAATGACTGCACTCATCGGTTATTTCCTAGGGGTTTCGGTTTCAAAAGCATCAGACTTTATTAAGTTCTAAAGATGGCTGACTTTGCTTTACCAAGGACTTTGAATTTTCGTAATTAAAGAAGATAGTTGGCGATTCCCGTAATTTTGTCTTCTAACCCGTCCAAGATTAAAGAAGATAGCTCCCGCAATTTCACCATCTTAATCTATTTTAAACTAGAAATTGAAGAAGTTTGGGACAGTTACCTCTAATTATATATATTCTGTAAATGAGCAACAAGAAAATATAAGTAGGATTGGCCATAGATCAGTCTGATCATGGCTTAATTTTTTTAACTTTAGCTTGGACATAACCTAAGGTCTAATTGACTGAAGGCATTTGATCTAATCCAAGTTTGATTGGGCTGTGAAGGCCTGAATTTGAATCAAACTGATCTAAACTCGACAAAATTAATCTAAAATTATCCAAACAAGTGAAAAACATCTAGACAAATATATAAGAGTTGCTAAAACAATAGAAGGTTTGAAGAAAAAACGACACTTTGAAAAATCTCCTAAATGCAAGCAAGGTAAAAGTCCAAAAGTTAGAAGAAAAATTTAAAATGCATGGCAATAAAATTGTAAATGATATTAAGATAGAGGACTTTAAAGGGGTGAGAACAAGATAATATTGGAAGTTATTTTCAAGTATTAAAAGAGGAGCAAAAGAGATTGAAGAAGGAATTCTTATTTCTATATATGTCTCAATGCTTTTAATGAGAGGCATTTTATACACATGTAGTTATATAATATAGAAAAAATTTACTTTATATTAACATACCCCTAATTATTTTCTAATATAGTTGAATATATATGAGAGTTGACTCTCATGAATATATTAACATCCCCCTCAAATTCAAGGTGGTAAAAAGTAAGATATCTTAAGTTTGAAAGCAAGTTCTTGAAATCACCAAGTTGGGAGTGATTTGATCAAAATGTCTGCAACTTTAGATAGGGACAAAGTGGGGAACAAATTGAATATTGCCTTGAAGAACATAATGTCACACATGATAGCAATCAAGCTCAATATGTTTAGTACTAATGAAAGACATCATTACATATTATTTGTATGGCTTTGTGACTACCATTGAAGGGATGAGTAGCAAATGGAGAGGAAATAGCCATATCTTAAAGTAACCAATAAAGCCAGAAAATCTTAGAGGTGGTGCTAGCAAAAATTCGATATTATGCTTCAATGCTAGAGTGAGAGATAATTGTTAGTTTCTTACTATATTATAAAATGGGAAATGTTTTAGTAAAGAAATAGCAACTAGCAGTTGAGCAACTATCATTTATCTCTTCGAACGAATAAACATTTGAATACAAACATGATGTATTAAAGGATACAAAGCACAATAAAGAAGTAAATGCTATGAGATGCTATCATAAATTGACTAATGACGTTAACTATGTGTGCAGTATCTAGATGGGAGATATTAAGGTATTAAGACGACCAATTGATTTGTGATAAAGAGTACCATCAATAGCAAAAACATGAACATTGGGTTCAAGGAAAGTGTTACCAGTCTTAGTGTCAGTGATACCACTAAGAGAGATAAGATTTATGACATATTTTACTTACGAAAGAAAGTACCAAAGTTCATTAAATAAAACCTCAATACCCAAATTGTAACTCAAATTACCTAAGTCTTTTATCTCAAAATATTGATGGATAAAATATTTCGGAGTGGATATACCTTGGGTATCACCCACATTAATGATCATATGATAAAAATAAAAGAGAAGAAGACTATATCTTTAAGCAATTTTTTGAAGAAATAATACATGATTATAAGACTAGACCAAAAATCAAGGAGACTAATAATGGAGAAAAATTTAGTAATTGAATTTAAGGAGCGTGTTTTAGTCTATATAAGGCTTTTCCAGGAAGACAAACTTTATTAAAGGGATGATTATAACTAGATAAAGTTTGTATGTACACTTTCTTTTTATAAAATCAACATTGAGGAATGCATTCTTGACATCCATTTTTTAATAGTGATTAATGCTTACTAGCAGTAACTACAATGAGACAACATATCAAAGATAAATTGGATATAGGGGTAAATATCTCTTCATAGTTAATACCATACTCTTGAGTAAATATTTTATCAATAAGTTAGATTTTGTATCATTTAATTGATCCATCAGCCAAAGTCAAAATTTTATAGACCCATTTGCAACCAACAACAAACTTTCCTTAAGGTAATTCAACCATATCTCTAGTATTTATTATAGTGAATGCTCATAATTCTTCTTCCATTACTTTCTGTCATAGAGTGTTAAAACTTGTTTTGTGATAGATTTGAGGTT
Source organism: Erythroxylum foetidum (assembly GCA_026546835.1). Taxonomy (NCBI): domain Eukaryota; kingdom Viridiplantae; phylum Streptophyta; class Magnoliopsida; order Malpighiales; family Erythroxylaceae; genus Erythroxylum; species Erythroxylum foetidum. Next base: position 7,836,608 of record JANZLF010000007.1, on the reverse strand, counting down.
CATATAGGGAGATAATAGTGGAATAAATATGAAAATCTTGAAGGCAAACAAAGGGATTACTTACTTGATTAGTGCAATAAGGAAAAAAATAAGGAGTAGAAGGTTCTATTAAGGTAGTAGATGGAGAAAGATCATTTGTAATAGGTGATAAATCTGCAATTAACAAAGAAACAATAAAATTAGTTATAGGTTTTGTGAATTACTAAAAACTATCCAAAAATAATCCTAAAAGGGAAATGCCAGGAAACGAGGTTTTTTTAATTAAATTAATTGTTTCCATATAAGGTAAGAAGATACCTCGAAATGTTTAATACAAATACAATCCGTAAATATTAAAAAGGGCTAAGAATATAACAAAAATTACAATTTCACCAATGTTTCTTAGTGCATACGTGGCCTTCCTACAAATTACATGTTATCTAGTCTTTATCTAAAGTTTTGTTTACTAACTTTCCCAATTGCCTTTTGCTCATATTTGTAACATCCCATTTCTATATTAACGGCTAGAGCCCTAGATTTTGGTAACTGAGAAAATAGCAATGAGAGATTAGAAGAAAGTGTATTACTTGCTCACTTAAAATATAGCATACACATACACGTGAATAATGAATTATGCACATGAAAATGACTGTATATTACATTTTTTGGGTATAATTGTTTATACATGTGATTTTATTGAGAATTGTGGTTTGATTATGTGGAAAAATAATTTGGAGAATGTATTTAGTAATTTAGAACTTTTGGTAAAATTTGGGAAATTTTTAAAATTTTTGGAAATTTTTAGACTAGGAAAAATGCCAAGTGACAAGACTATTGATAAATGGTAGTAAAATTAACTATCAAATGGCAGTGAAAATTTTGATAAATGACTTTGAAAATTATTGACAAGTGTCATTGAAAATTGAGAGACAACTGGAGTATAAATTGGAATTAATTGGACTAGTTAAATAAAAGAACCTTGTTTAAAGCTTTGTCACTTGCCAAACAATGTCTTAAAGTCCAAGGTTCTTTTAAATTGAAAGACCATTCTTTGTTGGTTCTCACGAATTGCCTTATGTTCTTCTTTCTTTTCTTCTTCTCCTTCACTTTCAATTTTCACCACTCACTCTCACCTCACCTTTGTTAAACCTTGCTTCCATCTTTCAATTGCCACTTCCATCTTATTGTTTCTTTCATTTACTACAAGAAAACTCAACCTAATCCACCTTTAGAAGATGAAGATCGTGTGATGCTTAGGAGCTAGGGTTGAGTGAGATTTTGAAGATTTTGGAGCTAAACCAAGTAATTAGCTTGCTAATCATCATAGGTATTGTTAAATGAAACTAAAATGATGAGTAATGTAAGATTGATGACTTGATTATGTGAGTTTTTATGTGTGTCGTGGATGATGAAAAGCCTAGGTAAATTTCTTACTTTTGTATATGTTTGATGAGTAATAATTCATATATTGTTATAGAGATGTTTTAAGTTGAATGATCTTCTTCATAGGGTTAGTGTTGGTCCTTGTTTTTGGAGCATAACATTCGTAGTTATAAACCGTGAGCATATTACCCTGTAGGGTTATTTCAATGCCATCATCCCACAAGGGTTGTGTGCCCACACCAGTCAATCACCAAAATCACAATTTAACTTCTTCAAAACAATTTTAGCTCTAAGTCTCTAGATTATTTTGAAGTAAGAACCATCTAAATTGGAGCTTTGTAGATGAAGTTATGCTTAAGAAGCCAAAGTATATTCATACCCCAATCCTACTCTCTCAATCGACCCCTCGCTATCTTTCCATCAATCTTTTTCAGATCAAAACTAGAAGCCACCAATTTTTATGGAGAGATAGAAAAATGTATAATGAATCTATTGGTTTAAGAATCACTTCATTTGGAGGTCGGAGGATGAAGTTATATCCAAAAGAATCAAACATGATTTTGTCCTCAATCATACTGAATTTGTTTCGGGACAATTGACATAAAATTCACTAGAGATATAAGATTAAGAACATTCTTATATGGTTTGAAGGAGGAATTCTATATCTACAATTTTCATGAAGACCCCAAAGCAAGATTTGGTCATTTCGAGGATAAAAAATGCAAATTTCCAAAAGTGTACAATGTATGTCCGTTAAATGGACACATACGTCCGCCTAACAAACATACACGGGGCTGAGGGCCTTTCCAGACTTGAGAAGGTTCGTTTAATAGACTTAATGTCCGTTAAACAGACATGGGCTAGGTTGACGGTCCTCACAGACCTGATAAGGTCTGTTTAACGAGCCTAAGGTCCGTTTAACGGACGTAGGTGATACAAAACTCCCTCCAAAACCTCTCTAATGTTTCCTACACCCATTCTAACATCACTTTCACTCATAATCTTCTCAAATTCTGCTCTTCTAGTGTAATATCACTTTTAAACACCACATTGATCTCATAAACTTTCAAATCTCAAATCATTTGATTCTTTACATTCAATTACATCTCATCATTTACAATGGTTGTCTTGATATACATCGTATGCAACATCACCAACTTATAAAGATCATATCTCTCAACTTAGATATCTAAAATTTGCATAATTTATATCATTGGAAAGCTAGAAAGACAAGATACAACTTCTAAGAAGAATACTTTGTCCAGTTCAGCCAAAAATGATACAGTTTTTTCCCTGAAGTCAGAACATACTTCCTATCCTTGTGTAAAACTTGAAAATGCAATGTAGAGACTTGAAAAGTCATAATGTAGAGACTTGAAAAGTCATGATCAAACTTAATGTATATATGTTTCATTAATATCATAAAATAAGAGTTTTATAAGACTTTAATGGGCATTTCAAGCCACAATATGTCATAAACCGAAATACAAAGTTTACATAAACTAGAATCGCTCAAAATGTGACTAAAGCCTTGTTTTTACATAATGTAGCTTCAAAAATGAAATATGTAAACTAGAAAGATGCCTTGTGTTGGACCCCGAACTTTTCTTGAAAGTTAGAACTATTAAATGAAAAATTTTGGTGATTAGTTATGTGTAAAGAAAAGAAGAATTCTTGAATTTGAAATGAAGTAGAAAAGATAGTTAGGACAAGATGGGTTATATGT
>JANZLF010000007.1:7780081-7792048 GCA_026546835.1 Erythroxylum foetidum | reverse complement strand
CCATACAAATCTACTCAAATATCAAAGTCATCAAAACCAATCAATTCTTTTCTCATCAATTTCCTTAAAGCACAATAGCATCTATAACACAATACGTATACAAAAACACTCATTTCATACATTTAATATTTCTAAATTCCACTAAAAGATCGGAGTCCAACAAGGTTGCCTCCCAAGAAGCGCCTTTGTTTAGGGTCACTGGCTTGACTCCTACTTCTCCTCACGTGATGAAATTGTGATCTTCAGGTATTACAATCAGTGCCACTTCTACGCGAGGTTGTTTTGGATAGGGCCTTAGTTGATCATCATCCTTATTCAGCATCTTCCCCATCCTCAGACTCTTAATCTGAATGAGTCCATACACTCCAGAAATATTTCAAACGTCTCTTGACCTTTTTCTTCATCATTTAATTCCTCCAATCTGTTAAAAGAGTTAGTTTCAAAAATAATCATGGACTTAGTATTTATCTCCAAGCTAAAAGATATGTCCTTTTCGGCTTCGAGTTCCTTCTCCACTTCTTTGAGACTAACAATTCGTTAAGTGTTGACCTCAAAATTTTCAAGCTCCTCATTACTTTGCAATGTTTCTACTTAAATGTAAATCGGATACACCTTAAGTTGATACAGCTGCTCCTCTTCGCTTTGCGATTCTAGGCAATTGAGCCTTATTGCCATCTAACCCATTTGGTGTTCCATTCTCTGTTGGTTTGCTTTCGTCTCCTGTTGTAATTGCTGCATATCCTGTTGAAATTGTAAATTGTTAGCAGCAATATTCTTAGTAAGTTCTTCTAAAGATGCACCTGAATCGTGTTGGCTCTCTGAATCTTGGGGGCTAGACCATATGTTTCTTAAAATTTGCCCTCCATCCTTCTAGAATTGTAGAGTATTCTGTTGCATTTGCAAAGTATTGGCTTTCAAAATATTATTAAACTCTTCCAGAGATGGATCAGAGTCGTGATAGGAAGCTTCTGGTCTATATAAGAATTGTTGTGTATCCTTCAAATTATTATGGAAGTAATTCTAATGATTTTCCCATCTATAACAAAAGTTAGGCTAAACAGTCCAAACATTGTTATAAGATTGAAAATACGAGTTATAAAAGAAATTACTTCTATCCATATCGAATTTTTTTTCAAACACAAAACAAAAAATGAAAAGATCACAAAATAATAGAAAAGAAATTAATTACAAACAACTATATACAAAACACCAATTAAATTACCAACAAAAACTAAAACACTGTACTCCCCAACAACGACACCAAAATTTTGATGGACGTCGTTACACTAGTCAAAAATAAAATATCTAGACCTACAATTATAGCAGTGGTAAGTCTAGGTCGATCCCACAGAGAGTGTGTCCAAAGTTTATGAAATAAAATTAATCGGTGTTTAGGTTTAACGGGGAGTTTTGGATTTTTTAAAAAAAGAAAATAAAATGAAACTAACTAATAAAAACAAACTAAAGAAAACGTGTAAAAAATGATAAATGTGAGGAATTCAGTAGGAACCCAGTTCTTTGGTTCAATCTCGACTTGTACCCTAACTAAGCATATTATATTGATTTGTTGTTTTTTAACCTCTCCTAACAACTATTAATCAAGATACGATTGTTAATTAAACCTAACTATTGAACAACTTAAGATAGGATCTCTAGATTTAATTAGGCAGTAGCATTACAAATTAAGAAAACTGATTAATCAAGGTAACAATCATATATGATGTATCATTTAACCTAGGTCATATTATCCCTAATGATCACGAATCATTAGTTGCTACGTATGAATTTCAATATAACAATTACAGATTATATCAAAATTCTAGCAATAGGTTTGCAATTAACGATTCAATGAATGCATTACAATCATCACCTCATAATACCTAATGGGTTCATATACAAATAACTGAATAATAATGAAAATCCGATTATCTATACACAATACCCAAATCAGTTAACATAGGAAACACAATCAATTCCTAATGAGAGAAAGAAACAACAAAACAATAAAAAAATGCTTAACCCAAGTCGTCGGCATCTATGTCAGCTCTGAATCGATATTGGAATGCTTATCACTTCATGGATGTTTCCGAGAAAAATTCTTCAGTCTTCATTCCAATCCCTAGCCAAAAACCCCTTCACTGTTGCTCTTCACTGTCGCCTCTCTACTGTGTATTGATGGAACTAATAAGGTTTTTATGTCCTATACTATTCACTTAAATCCTTCACACTGGCCTCTCTGCTTGCTTCTCCTCATCTGCGTTTAACACAGAAAAATGCGTTAAACTTAGACCCACGCACACACTAAGCCACCAAGCACTTTTTTTTCACTATAGTGTGATGATAGGACAAATAAAATTGCCTCCTTAAAACCTTCTCCTCATACCTTCTGGGATGCTACGTTAGACGCCTAATGCATGCGTTTCACTCACACCTGCCGCTCCTTGTTTGATCAAACACGCAGCCATTTTGCTCCTTATCTGCCACATTGTTACTTCAACATCTTAAGTCCAATGCATGCAAAATCATGTTACCTTCTTCTTCTGTAATTGTTTTATTATTGAACCATAATATTCACGTAGGTGCATGGGTGTGATATGCAATCTTTAATTTATCTTCTTTGTCCTTTCATTTTTTTGAACTCTTCTTGTCTTTTAATTTTCTTATTCTCGCTCTATGAAGACAAGTGAGTATTGATCTTCATAAAATAACCCAAATGTAATGCTTCCGAGTCACTTTAATTTCTTTGCTCCCAAATTGTACCTAAAATCACATATGAATTAAACTGAGTATCTTAAGCATTTTCATGTCAATAATTGCTGTGTGTAAATGATTAAATATATCAAGAATTAAACACATATCAGTACCTATGGAAATATCTTGTCTAAAGGCCTTTTGTCCAAGTCTACCTCTAGATTACTCAGTTTCTAAAATGTTAATTGATCATAAGTAAAAACTTTGAATGTTGAGTTATTGCTATAGGTTTTGAAAGTCATTCATCTTTATTTATGATTATCTACTCTTAGGAATTTTGGAAAATGAGTAAAAGTTTTGATTTGTGATTTTAATTTTGACGATTTGACCGAGGACGATCAAAAGCTAAGTGGGGGGAACTTGATATATGTTTAAATGTTAATTCATTTGATATATTACACTTAGTGATTAATGCCTTAGAAATGCTTAAGATACTCACTTTAGCTCATATTTGATTGTAGGTATTTTTTGGAAGTAAGGAAGCTAAAGTGACCTAAAAGCAAGTCATTAAAACCATCTTCTCAATTTCCATATTCTATTGATTCATAGAGAATGAAGAAGAAGAAGAGGCAAGTGAGAATGTCAAATGAAGAATAAAAGAAGGATAAGTCTCACAACCAAACATTGGATTACATGGGCATGAGAAATCCCTCAAGCCCATACAACATCTCTCTTAACTATGAGAGATCTCTCACATTCGTGAGAGGGCCATGCATGGCTGTGAGGTTGTGAGAGATCTCTCACAGTCATGAGAGTGTCATACATGGCCGTGCATGGCCATGCAGTGTTGTGAGAGGACCATGCACAACTGTGAGAGGTTTGTATAGCCGTGCAATGACCTTACATGGTTGTGAATTCTCACACCTGATAATTAACTAAAGAAAGCCTAAATTTTACTATATAAGGAAAAGGTAGTGATAGTAGAAAGGCATTCAGGGGAATAGACCTAGCCGACAACCCTCTTCTCTTATTTTTCTCTTAAGTTATTCTTCATTCTTCTACACTAATAGTGGTTATGGAGAGGATGGCTGATGGTGAAAGGTTAAAGATAGAGATGGACAACTGACTTTCCTAACACCAATTTGGAGGAGCAATCAAGGCCAAGAGGCACATTAAACATATTGTTATTGTGTATCATTTTTTTAACCTCTTTTTAGATTATTTATGTTCTATTGTATGGATTGATTAGCTATTGTATAAGAATGATTTTAATGCTCTATTTAATCGTTTTTTTTCATGAAAACTTATAGCTAGAACTTGAATGTGATACGTACTAGTTGTGTTAAAGGTTGTATGTGGCAAATAACGATATTAAATCATTAGAGATAAGATAACATAAGTTAAATAATCTAAGCTTATGTGATTGTTACTTAGATTGATTTGTTTTTCTCACTTATAATGTAGCTGTCCGGATAAACATAGAGAGCTTGTTCTAGGTTTCTGATAGTTAGGGTTAATTAATGAACTCTTCTTGATTAACTATGATCTAAGAAAAAATTGGAATTAATAGAGCTTATTGTTGGTTCACGATCAATAGTCTTAAGGGAAGTGTAAAGACGATAATTCAAAGGCATCTATGAAATTGTACTTAGGCCAAGATTAAACCAAAGAACTGGATTTCAACTCATTCATCCACATTATCACTTTGCTGCTGTTTAATTTGATTTGTTTTTATAGATTTAATTTTACTTTGTCTTCTAATTTTCTTCAAACTAAAAATCCCATGTTTTACTTATACAAATAATTTAGGAAAGTAATTGGAATTAATCTTTATAGGATTTACCTAGACTTATCGCTAGCTATAGTTTTGTCTAGTTATTTTGGTAGTATTATGACACGTGACCAAAGCCTATAGATATGATAATCATTTAAGAAAACACTTAAAAACACATTTAAACACTAAGAAAAATATGAGATAATATAAACCTATTAGAAGCAATGCCTTTAAGTAAGAAATCCCTAAGATGCTACTCTTCCTCTTGATGTATTTGTTTAAGAAATCCGAATGTAAATATAAGTATTCTCATAATAAGTATATTAAGGCCAATTCTCTTTGTAATTCAGATACTCCACATATAATTTGATGCCTAAATTTCATGATTAGCGATCTCCCACAAATGTCACATCACATTATTGATATTAGTTGAGTTTTCAAATACTTGTCAATATACCTCTCATTACAAGCTTCTATTGATGACATGAATGATGAACTAATATAGTCTCTTTGAGAATACTACCCTCTCCATTCATCCCTTATGTCTGTTGGTTGAAATGATGAATATAAAATTCCTAAAAACTAAGCTCCAACACTAGATCAATAAGAAAAGTTGAAAAGACAAACAAACAAAAAAATAAAAGTGATCATTTTTATACCTCATATTTGATGCATTTTTGCTTGAAATTTTATACTTTTATCATATATTTGGTACTTAACTCACTCCAAGTTTTTTTATAAAGTACAATAGCCTTTATAAACTTAAAGGGGAAGAATTTGGAAGAAAACATGACATAAAACAAAGATTCAAGGCATAAGAGGGATGCATGATCGTGCATAAACCCGTGCACTTCTCTTAGGCCATGCAAATTTGCAAATTCCAGAGATTTTGGTGATGCACAACTTGATGCATAACTGTGGAGATTGTTCTCAAAGGGTGATTTTAGTTCAGAGAAGTGGAATATACAAAGAATTTATCGAAAGATCCATTAGAATACAAGATCAAACCTCTATCTAGCAAGAATATTTGATAGAAGAAGATTAGAGAGATTTAGATTTATGAACTTGTTGTTTTCAATTCATTTTACTTTTAGTTAATGTTTGATTTCATGTTCGATCATATGTAATTAAACATCTTGTTAACATTTAGGTTCGATGAACCCTATGTTTATACTTTAACATGTTTTGATTCTTTTATTAATACAATTGGTTTGATTGATATATTGTGATTCAATTACATGTTTTATTTATCTTCTAATAAATATAGAATATTATATCATAATTTGTTTCATACATAGAGATTAAGAAATCCTGTTTATGAATAGATCGACCATAATTGGAAGGAGCTAATTGCAACCACAAAGATAGGATGACTTAAGTATTCTAGATTAGAGTCAAACCTAATATAGGGATTTAATAATCGATAAAGCAATCCTATAAACTTTAACCTGAGTAATTCAGTTGAAAGCCATAGAATTAGTTGTTATTAGACTCAAGATCTGCTAGTGGTATAGCATAGGAATCTCCAAGGTCTAATAAATAAATAAAACAATTGTATAATAAAAGATCAATTTGTTTGGGGTTTTAGGGGGACTCGAAGCCTAGATAGTAATTTCCAATGTCGATAAATTTCTAATTGTTTTCTTATTTCTCTATTCTTTGTTGCTACCTATTTTATTTTACTTGCTTTATTTTTCGTTTCTTTAAATAAAAATCACAAACAATTCATTTTACTTGCTTTAGTTTTTGTTTCTTTTAAATAAAAATCACAAACAATTGATAAACTAGAAAATAGGATAATAGTAATTACTAATATTTATCATCTTCATAGGATCGACATATACTTGCCGATACTAGCTACAGTTACGTCGAGCAGTTGCGGTTATTTCATAATTGACTAATTTAGAAAAAAATCAAACAACTTCCTAAAAGAAAAAAAATGATTGTATTAATAAAAATAAGGTTTTCCTAATATTGTATTTCTGATAATGGTGTCAAAAACTTGATATGTGATTCAAAGTTTGAAATTGCAAGTGTACTGTGTAGTTGTAACTAGCACTAATAAGTATGGATCGATCTCACAATGATTAGAATTACTAGCATTTACGATCTTTCTATTATCTAACCTAGCAAATTATGGTGTTTACGATAAAGTAAATGCAAAATTAAAACAATAAACTACAAGGTTAATTACCAAAAAAGCTTAAACTTTCGTCAATTTTTTAATTATAGCCTGAACTCTAGGTAATAATAAAATGCCCAAACTATCAATTTTTCCAATTCTAACTCGACATTATCTTTTCTAAAAGCTCTCATTTACTAGAAAAATTTGTTGTTTAGATGAAAGACGCTACTAAAGAATATGGACAATGATGATGGGGCATGTGAGATAAAAGTTAGGGATTTAGGTTACAGATTGAGAATCACGACAGGGTATGATTATCTCAATTTTGTTGAAATGACATCATCTTAGTTTTATCTTGAAACAACATCGTTTCACTAATCAGAATAACTTCTGCTAATTACACTGACATGTCTGATTAATGAGGGTCCATTGACACATGGCAGTTCCACATTAGCGAAGATAACTGTGAGGCTAACATCAGGCTATAATTAAAAAAAATTGATAGTTTAATCATTATTACTAATAACCAAAATTACACTTCCAAATTTTATAAGAGTTTTAAATAACTTTTTTAAATAAAAAACTTTAAAGTAAAATTAAAATTTCTTTAAAATGCCATCCCTTGATTGGAATGTCATCTTTTTTTCAACTTTATTTTGCCCTTCTCCTTTAACAAATTGAGTGGCTGAAAGAGTGGCTGAAACTACTTTAGGAAGCCCATAAGTGTCCTTCTCCTCGACTTTCCTAATGGCATTTTGTTTCTACTTTACGCGGCCCTATGAGTGTCCTCCTGAAATATGCATATGCATATGGTTCTCCTTCTCTACAGATTGAATATTTAGTTTATAAGACCATGAAAATTCATGTATTATGTTAATATCTTTATCAAAACTGTTAGCAACTAATTCTCAATTGATTAACTAAATCCTCTTTCTAGTTAAGCCTAATATTGCATTAATCAATTCATGAATTTCACTTTTAGGTTTGACGCTAATCTAGATGATTTATGTCAACCTATCTCTAGGTTCTTTTGCAAGTCCTTTCAATTATGGTAGATACATTAATACAAAAAGGTTTTTCAATATCTATTGTAAGAAATCATGCATGAAATAATACACTTGCAATACTAATTCAAGGATAATTAAGAAAACATAATTGAATCCAAACAAAACCAAATAATGAATTAAGTTAAAAGAAAGTCACTATAAGGTCTGTCCAAAGGTTCATCTTTTCCAAGCATTAACAAAAGTTTAGTTCATAATCATAACATCAAGAATAAAAGAAAACATGATACTAAAAGATCAATGATGAGATCCCTTTTAATCTTCATAAAATCCACTTTAGGTTGAAAAAAATCCACCCCAAATATGTTTCCTTGCTTGTCTTCATACTCTTATTATCCCAGGTCCTCAACACATGTTTTCCTAAGCGTAACTTGAGGCTCTTATGAGCTCCCTTTCTTCTCTTCATTTTATCCATTTATAACTCGAATCTAGGATTTTAAAAGTGGATAGTCACCCATAGAGTTGTATGCATGACTGTGTCCCTCAATCTTGTTTTGATATTTAAAAATCATAAAGATCCATGATCTTACATGGTTACCATACAATGTTGTAGCCTTGTAAGAACATGTCCTTATAGATCCCTTCAAAATAGTTTCAAAATTTCCATTTCTTTCTTGAATTTGCCTAATGCTTCTCGTTTTTATCTATGAAGGAAAATAAGATGTAATGACATGATAGGTTAAAAAAATAATAAGAAACTCTCAAATAAACAATCAAAACATATTAAATATGGGATTAAAAATATAGTCTATTTAGTATTTATAGAAATCCAAGTTCTGTTAATTCTTTAATGAATGCCTTAAGGTGCTTTAAGGAGTGATCTGGGTTAGAAATGGCTAAGGATAAATGTTGCTTCTTTATATCTCTATCTGTTGTAGCTTATTCTCCCTAGATTACCTGTTTGATATGATGGCAATAGAAACAACTTCCATTTACATATGTTTGAGTTCCTATTTCACATGAGAGGTTGTCTTATGAGGAGTCCTTACCTCTTATAGAGAAATTTCATAACATAATTAGTATTTGCTGCAACAAGCGCCTTACTTTTGGACCTCAAATCTTCTGTCCCCTATCTTGTCCCTACTCTGCCCCTCTCTCATCTGAACCATCCATTTATATGAGTCTCATATGAATAGATAACTCAGATGAAAGAGGGACAGGATAAGGAGGACAGAAGATCCCCGTTACTTTTGTTGGTATGGTTTAATTAATTATGTTACTTTTGTTGCACCAAATACCAATTATGTTATGAAATTTCTAAGCCATACCAACAAAAGTAAGCAGCAGGGTTATGTCCTTCAAAATCGAAAATGCCGTCTATATGTTGAAAAGATTTGACCAAGGTACAACTGATACCGCGATCTTGGGAACTCTCTCATCCAACCTGGATTCGACAAGAACGTGATTTCGGGGATTGCGAGTAAGCAGCAGGGTTATGACCTTCCCACCGCCGTTCTCAACTAACAAATCAAGAACTGATTCAATCCGGCGAATTTCCAGGCGAAAAACTGGGCAATAGTTGATGTGAAGCAAAAGGTGATCATAAGCAGGAGGGAGAGAGAGACCAGTATCATCAAATCTTATTTAAAAGGTGACAGTTTTCTTTCCGATGGAAATGCAATGAGGTGGTTCTTGGACCTTCTCTCCATCTGCATCTGTTTTTCATTCGAGGCTCATCAGGTTTGTAAGGAATCACATTTCAAAAGTCTAGCATAATTTGGATTTGGAGGCACAAGCTGGACATTAGAGAAGAGGAAAACATAAGAATATCTTTCAATTTTAATATTTTCTGTTCGGTTTCTATGTAGAATAAGTCTCTCAGACCCAGAGAATAGTGAAACCCAAAGCAAAATAAGAGACACGGGTGTAGAAAACGATCAAGGTCTTTCTATCCAGGTAAAACAATACAAGAAAATAAAGGAACACTTAAAGCCATCCCTGTATCCATAAATGGAGGCGACTTAGCACCAGAACTCCTTCCTCTGCCTCCTATTGTTGTGTAAAAAGGTAGCATTCTTTGCCCTTTCTTTAGATAACTGATGACGAGAGAATGATAGTGGTCAAAGCCAGAGAGCACCAGCCTCCTTGAGAAGAGGCACAAGAGTTCCATTAATATGAGAAGCCATGACTCTGTCCATGGCACCAACAAGTTTTCCACCAACGAACACCACTGGAACAGAAGAAGAGCTACCCAGAAGCCTCATCAGTGCATTCTCAATCTCCTTCCCTCTCGGATCTTCGTCTAGCTCGTAAACTGTTGGGTTCACGCCCATTCCACAAAACAACCTCTTAATGGCATGACACATGCAGCATGTGCTTAAGCTAAAGATCACCACAGCATTTTCAGAGGCCAGCCTCTGTATGCACTCCAATAGGTCTCCACCAAAGGCTCTTCGTCGCGTATAAGACCCCCAAGTAGACTCTGTTTGGTACATTTTCAGAGGAGAGACCGACAAAAACAGAGTACGGATACAGAGACAACACGGTTGAGTAGTGAGAAACAGAGAGAAGGAAAATGTAGAAGTGGGTGCTTTGCAAAAAACAGGGGAAGATTATGATGCTATTTAAAGAGGAGAGGAAGTGAGGGAGTGCGATAATGGAATCATTAATTTACTGTATGTTACAACTTTGAATGGTTGTGGTGTGCTGTAGTACTTGTTCCCTGTAATGTAGTCGTCAGCGACTCAACGCATGCCATAAAGAGAGAAGAAGGGACGCAGCGAGGGAGATTTATAGGTGCATGCTGCTATTATTATCTGCATGCTTCGGTATCTTTATCATATTGGACATGAAAGAGTCGCTTTGCTGACATGTTAAAGATAAAATGGAAATATTAACATGACTAAGAAACCTTAACAATTAAAATTATTTTAAAATATCTGAATCCATATAATTTCTATAATTTGAAGCACTGATATATGAAGGGGTACGTCTATTTTCTAACCATTCTTCATAAATAGGGTAAGGGTGATTTGATCACTCAAATGTTTATTGACAAATTTAAACTTGAATAATATATTTATGATATACACTAACAAATTTGTTATTACAAAATTGACTTGTAAAATAAGGAAAACAAAACCTACAAAAAAGAAATGATTTAGTGAACATTAATTGTATGAAATATGCTAGTATACATATTAGAACTTCTAGCCTTAGGTCTTTAAACTTGTGTTACAACATTCAAGAGCCATGTATTCATTGAGACCTTATTTCATTTCTAAAATTTACGATGAAATGATGAAAAACCCTATTTACGAGATTAACTTTATAGGAAAGGGTCACATAAGAGATAAGCTAATGTTGATTATGATAAATATTTTACGAAATTTATACGAAACCAACATCACAAAATTGGATTATGAAAATAATAAAATTATCAAGAAAATACTAGTACATATCTCGAAGTTATTCCTTAGGAAATATGCACACCAACACAAGTGGTTCGATAAATTAAAGACTTTGAGGTCTTAGCATTTTATTTACTTTGGCCTCTTCTCCTTTTCCCAACAAAGTTTCTTCATTCTTCATGTACATAACTAACAAAATATAGGAAATTCCACCTTAAAATAGACAAGATAAGAATTTCAAAGCTATTATGAAATGAGGGAGACAAAGAGGTTGTTTTTATGACTTGGTTAATTAATTGAGAAAGCATGTTGCGTTGTCTTGCATAGTAGCTTCATTAATCCTTGAAACAGATAATAGAATTAACAAAGATGGTTGATTTAAGAGTCAGGAAGAGCTAGTGTTGAGCAAATTTTACAATTTATACAACTCTCAATAATCCGCAAGTACATGGGTCATACTTTGTAGTATTAGAGAGTGTTGATCTTACAAGAAGAGTACTAGTCTAATTCTAAGTTATCTAAGGCTTAAAGAAAATAATAAAAAGAAATAAAAACTACAAAAGTGAACACGATGTTAGGTCGGAAAAAGAAAGCATGTCATATTCAGAGAATCGGTAGATTTTAAAACTTTTTAGAAATCTTATTTACAGTGGAAGCAATATATCTAAATCATCATGTCAAACTATACATGATATAGTATAAGGATAATAGTAGACATAAACAAGATGAAAAGTATTACCGACTCCTTTGCTACAACTTCAATTCATTGATGTTCTATCCTCTCCTTCTTCTTGTATCCAAAGCCTTTGCTTTGTCAATCTATCTTCTCCTTGTTGTTGTATCCTCAATCAATTTGATTTACCTCTTATTCTCCTAGGACAACTTAGTTAACAAAATCCTTTGGTGGGAAAGGAGAAGAAACACTTTGGAGGAGTATTTTCTTAGAAGAAAGAAGGAAACAAT
>JANZLF010000007.1:7705491-7731481 GCA_026546835.1 Erythroxylum foetidum | reverse complement strand
ACTTTGACTGATCATAACTTCCACTCCCGATATCGAAAAATTGCAAACTTTATGGCTACAGAAAGCTCTTAACATAAACTACAAGTTTTCAGAAGACCATTTTCTCAAATTTTGCCTAAATCAAAAGTCAACCTTTAAATGTCAAAAAGTCAACTATTTCACATTTTTTTTATATTTTCACTCTTTTTCTCATTATTTCTAGATTTTTAACTTAATTTCAATTAACTCATCCACTTCTGAATATTTCTTATTTTTACTCAAAAGTCGGGGGCCAACAACAAATGATCTAGACATTATTTCACTCGAATAGCTAAGAGGAAATCTAATGATCCATGAAACCGAGCTTAGACGAGATGAAGGATCCTCTTATAAAAAAGGAATGGCACTAAAAACAACTGACAAATCAAACGGTGATGAAAGTGGCACCGAGTTACAAATAGATAAAAATGATAAGTTCAAATTTATGGTTAAAAAATATGCCCGCTTCTATAAAAAGAAGCTGATGAAGAAAAGAGAAGTAAACAAGAATTTTGCAAACAACAGATTCCTATCAAAAGATAGTGGCAGCAATAACAACATACAAAACAATCAAATTATATGCTATCACTGCAAGAAGCCTAGACATACAAGACCAGAATGCCCTCTTCTTTCAATGGACAAATCAAAGAATAGAAAATCTAGAAAGCAAGTGATGACTATAGCTTGGTCATATGAGGATTATGAAAACTTTGATTAAGAAGAACCAAAAGAAGTCAGTAACAATTGCTTCATTGCTGAATTAGGAGATAATGAGATATATTATTCTGACTCTAGTATTGAAGTTAATGAATTGAAAAATGCATATCATAACTTTTATGATCAATACAAAAGGTTGACAGTAAAGTATTTCAAAGAAGTTATTAAGTCCAAGAGAAATGATGCATCTTTGAATAGTAAGATTAAATTATTAGAATTTATGCATGTGAATTTGGCGACCATGAATATGCTCTTGAGGTCAACTATTAATAAAAGGTTTTTGAAAAGAAAGTTCTGGAAGAAAAAATAGCTAAGTTGGAAAATATGTTACTAAAAAATGATTATGGTAAGGTAAGACAATTAGAAGAAAAAGTCGCCACCCTAAAACTTGAAAAGGAGAAAAGTGCAAGAAAAATCTTATCTTTAGAAAAGGATCTGGAAAATTTAATTGATGGAAGGAAGAATCTTGATACATTGCTTGGTAGTGGTAAGCACATTTTGATAAGGTCGGAATAGGATACAATGAAATAAACAATATTAGGCCATATAATAACTTCTTTGTTAAATCCAGCAGCAGCTATACCAACAACAACAGGAACCTGCTAAATGGCAAAAATCATAACAACTATCAGTCATCTGTTTTGTGCGATTACTGTGTTAAACATGGTCACATTAGTAATTCTTGTAATTTTCATAAAAAGAAATTATCTCAGATGTATGTTTAGAGACCGAAAGGTAAATCTACTAACCTAAAGGAACTAGAAAATTTAGGTACCCAAAATGAGATTATGTTTTCTATTGATATGTTTCAAAATAGTGATAAAGGAGAATCAATGGATAGTTGATAGTGGCTGTTAGAGACACATGACAAGTGAAATATCACACTTTAACTACACTAAAAGAAAAGACGGAGATAATGTTGTCTTTGCAGATAAAAATAAAGCAAAGGTCATCAGATTGGTAAAATTGGTAATTCTGACTCTACTTCTGTTAATAACATTCTATTTGTGGATGGTTTGAAATATAACCTATTGAGTGTGAGTCAACTATGTGACAAGGGTTACAAAGTCATTTTCTATACATCTCATTATGAAAATGTAGAGATTCATAATGATAATGTTGTGTTTGTTAGTTATAGAAATTAAAATATATATTGTCCTCAATAGGAAGACATGTCCTCACAAAATGTTAAGTGTTTTGTCTCTTAAAAAAGGATTTGTTTATCTAGCATAGAAGATTTAGACATCCCAGCATAAGCATCCTATCAAAATTTTCCAAAAACAAGTTAGTAAGAGGACTACTGACCTTAAAGTTTGAAAGCAATCAAGTTTGTGAGGCTTGTTTAAAAGATAAACATGTTAGAACCAGCTTTCCTCCTAAAAATATTGAACCATGATTTATTTGATCCCACTAGGACTCAAAGTTTTGGTGGTAAACATTAAGATTTTGTTCTAGTAGATGATTACTCCAGATTTTCATAGGTTTATTTCTTATCAAATAAGGATGATGCTTTTGAAGTGTTTGAGAAGTTTTGAAGAAAAATTCAAATAGAAAAAGGTACTGCATCACTTTAATTCGGAGAGATCATGGAGTACAATTTGATAATAGAAGGTTTGAATAATTATGTGAAAACAATGGTATAACTCACAACTTCTCTTTTCCAAGGATCCCTCAGCAAAATAAAGTTGTAGAGAGAGAACATAACTTTGGTTGATATGTCTAGGACCATGCTGCATGAAAGTGGACTACCTCATAGATATTGGGCAAAAGTAGTATCCACGACATGTTATGTCCTTAACAGATATCTTATAAGACCTATTCTAAGCCCTATGAGCTATGGAAATGAAGAAAACCAAATGTTGATTCCTTTCGACCATTTGGATACAAATGTTTTATGCTAAACAATGGAAAAGAAAACCTTGGAAAGTTCGATTTGATATTAGATGAAACTACTTTCTTTGGCTACAGTATTGCTAATAAATGATTCAGAGTTTATAATAAAAGAATAAAGAAGATAAAATAATTAATATATGAGGTATTTGATGAAGCACTACGTTTGACAACAACAATTGACTCAGATGATGAAGTGCACCCTTTAATTCCTAAAAATATATTGGAGAATTAAACCACTCCTAGAATACCTTTAAAATCACAAAATCAAGAAGGCACCTCTGAAGTTAGAACATAGCAGACTCCTTTATCTTAATAGGAGCCAAACAATGAAAAACACCAAGAGAATGCGGAGGTCTTGATACATATCAATATATTATTGGAGATCCCTCTGAAAGTTTAAGAAAAGGTTATCATTCAAGAACAAATTTATGGCTCTCATCTCACAAATAGAACTAAAGATCATTGAAGAGGCCCTTAGTAGTGAAAATTGGGTTTCAGTTGTGAAAGATAGATTGAATCAATTTGTCAAAATCAAAGTCTGAAATTTTTTACCTCGTCCTTAAAACAAGTCAATCATTGAGACTTGATGGATACTTTGAAACAAACTTAATAAAAATGGTAAGGTGGTAAGAAACAAAGCTAGACTTGTAGATTAAGGTTATAATTAACAGGAAGGTATTGATTTTGATGAAACTTATGCACCTATTGCTAGATTGGAATCAATTATAATTTTACTTACCTTTATATGCTATAAAAACTTCAAGTTGTTCCAAATGGATGTTAAAACTACATTATTAAATGGTAACATTAACGAAGAAGTATTTGTTAAACAACTCCCAGGTTTTGAAGATGAAAACCTTCTGGATTACGTGATGAAGTTATCCAAAGCTCTGTATGGTTTAAAACAGGCTCCTCGAGCATGGTATGAGAGGTTAAGTAACTTTCTAATTGAGAATAACTTTAAAAGAGGAAAGGTTGATAAGACCTTATTTATTAAGAGAAAGGAGAATGATTTACTCATAGTACAAATATATATTGATGACATAATATTTGGTGCTACTAATCCATCCTTTTATGAAAAAATCTCAGCATTAATGTAGGAGGAGCTTGAAATGAGCATGATGGAGAATTATCATTCTTTATCGGATTACAAATCAGACAAACAAAAAAAGGAATCTTGATCAGCCAAAACAAATACACAAAGGAACTCATCAAGAAATATCATTTTGAGAATGCCAAACTGATCAGTACTCTAATGCACACTAGAACTAAACTCGATAAAGATGAAGAAGGCAAAGCTATAGATGAAACAAAGTATAGAGGAATGATTGGATCACTACTATATATTACAACCTCAAGATTAGACATTATGCTTAGTTTGTTTCTTTGCGCATGCTTTCAATCAAATCTGAAAGAAAGCCATCTTCAAACAATTCAAAGAACCTTTCGATTTCTCCACCAAACTATGGATTTTAGACTATGGTATCCAAAAACTGATTCATTTGACATAGTAAGCTATTGTTATGCAAATTATGCAAGTGATAAAGTCGACTGAAAAATCAAAAGTGGTTACTGTCAATTTCTTGAAGGATGTCTTGTATCTTGGCCCTGCAAGAAGCAAAATTGCACAACGCTTTCGATGACTAGAGTAGAATATACAACAATTGGCAACTATTATGCTCAAATCTTATGGATGAAGCATCAACTACAAGATTTTTCTCTAAACTTTTCATATATTCCTATATTATGTGATAATACAAGTGCTATAAATCTTTCTAAAAATCATTCTAGGACTAAGCATATAGAAATCAAACATCATTTTCTTAGAGATCATGCTTCAAAAGGATCCATTGATTTTTTACATGTTAATACTAAGAATCAAGTAACTGACATTTTCACCAAGCCACTCTCTGAAGGTAGATTTTGCGTGTTAAGAGTTTGCTATATGCAAACTCTCTAATATTATTTTTGCATTAACATTCTCTGCTATTTGTCTTTGCATTTCACTTAGCAGGCTCCTTCTGTTCTGATTCATTAGAAACTCTCTCTTGGTTTGGTACGGTCCTTAGAGTTTAAAAGGCCTCTTCATTTTAAAGGGATCCTCTCGGTTTGATAGAGCAAGATTACAATGTAATAAAAAGGTAATTTTCTTTGCTTCATCATTTCAACATTTAAAGATGCACAGAAAGTTCTAACAAGAGACTGCATGGATCTATCAGAAGATATGCAAACAATCACACTTCCTTTATTAGGGTCCGATCATTCATCTTCATATGAGATCAACACTTAAGAAATGACTAATATACCAAAAATAGACTTCTCTCCTCTACTCACCCTCATTGTTATTCGAAGCATCGCTTTTGATTCTCTACATTACAATTTTGTTTTCATCTCAAATCTTCTAAAACTCATCCATCACTCTTACTATGGCAAGAACTAGATCAAAAGGACAAAAAAAAACTCCAACTTCTACTAATAGTCATGGTGAAGCTCAAGTTAATGAACCTATCTCCTCTAAGCCCCAAGTATCAGAAGTGCATTGAGTTATAAATGATGATGATTTAGATGAAGAACATTTTTAGTTGATTAGACAACCACGAACAAAAAAAAACTCTTACAAAATAAGCTGAGAAAATTTTTGAGCAAAAAGAAAACCCTGATGTTGAACATAAAGAGGAAGAAGAATAAAAAAAATAAAAAAGGAAGAAATAAAGAAGGAAAAGCGCTTATGATTAAAGAAACTATTGGTAGAAATAAGTTGTTTCATGAAGAGATGATTCCTAAAAAAAAAGGGCAAAGAAGATAAAATAGCTGCACAAAAAAGAAAGACATCAGTGTCACCAAAAATGTTTCCATCAACGGAAGCTTAAGTTCACTATAAAATGAAGTATAAGAAAAGAAAGGTGGTTGTTGGGCGAATCTTGGCTCCCATTGTAACACCGAACTTTTTAAGCCCTTTGGTGATTATTCTGTATTTCGAGATACTACTCTATATTGATATGTACATGGTTTTATATGAGTTCAAAGATGCATTTGAATCCTTTTGGTAAATATGCCAATGATTCATAATGTTATATGTCCTTACATGAACTTAAAGTTAATCGGTAAGCGAAATCTTGAAGATTTCCAACATATAAGTTTTTAAGCGTGAAAAACCGAGTCCATTGGATGGATATGACCATGGTGGTTAGACATGATTTATAGACTTATTGGACACTTAGAAATTTTATTTGGAAAATTTGATGTGCATAAGGGCTTATTTGCAAATTGTTAAAAGTGAAAGGACTTAAATGTAATTTTTCAAATCTTAGAGGACCAATATGTAATTTTATAAAGTTAAGGGGCTTATTTATTATTCCCAATTGTCCAAGGACCAAAATAAAAATAAAAGTTTTGGTGATTCCCAAACTTTGGGCTTAATTGCAAATTTAGCGAAGTTTGGAGGGTAAAATGGTAATTTCATACAACCTAAGGACAAAAAGGTAATTTTACCATATTTTTTTCAAAGAGGGGTCAATATTCTAGACCCTTCTCCATGTAAGGTCGTGCATCCCATTAGTAAAGACTTAAAACACTAAAGGAGAAGAAAGGAGAAAGGAGAATTTGGGGTCAAGAAACTCAAATATATCATTATATTTGAGAAATTATCAAAGGATTTGAAGATATCACTAAAGGAAGTTTTAGGTAAATTTTATCTCATCTCTCTCTACATTATGATTTTGAGTTTAGTGTTAAGATATGTTGTTCTCCGTGAATGAATATGCATGAAACATGGGTTAGATGAATGAAATGTGTCATGGAGAGGGTTCTTTAAGTCAAAACCAAAATTGTTCCCTTTTGGTGAAAGTTTGTGAAATTTTGAATGTCTTTTAAAATTGATAGTCTAAATGAATCCTGGTGTTAATTATATATGTATGATGTGAATTGATGATGGAGAATGAAGAAGATGTGTGTTGGTTAAGTTTAGGTCAAAATGATGGAAAAGAGGTTGATTAATGTAATGAGTTGTACAATTGCTAAAATGTAGCTTAAATGAAGGAAATTGGTTGGAATGGAGTGGTGGAATGTGTCATTGATTGGAAGCATTAACTATATGCTATGATAGGAGCATGAATTATTATGATAAAGTCTTGAAAATGTGACTTGAAAATCATGCACATTAGGTGTTTGATAAAATGCCTAAGTGAACTTGACTTAGGATTTAAGGATTTTGATGATGTGCATTGGAAAGAGGCTTTCATGTTTACTTATAGTAAACTTGAATTGTTGCTTAGATTGATGAATAAGGGCCTAATATGTTTGGATTAAAGGCATTAAATGCCTTAGAAAATGTAGAAGAGAAGCTAATGTGGTGATGTATAAATATGAAATTTATGATTAAGTAGTATTTTCATTGTATGCCTTTTTATGTATAAAGGCTCGAAGCTGTGAATCAAAGAGCTCGTATCAAGGATTGTTGAAGTTAAGGGAGTGAATATCTTCTTTTGAGGTGAATTGGGGAGACCATATTTCGCAAATAAGGTTAGAACATCTTAAGACAAGTATGATGATTTGCATGTGAATTTTGAACCTAGGCAACGTATGGTAGAATTGAATTTCAAATGGATGCGAATATGCTTAAGTATTTAATAAATGACATTGTTTTTAATAACTCTTTACACTTAGAGTGCAGTTGATGTTTTTATTATGTATTTTGAGAAATGATATTGTTTTCTACCAATTTGAACTTGAAATGTAAAGGACAACGTTTTGTTTTCTAAAACTACATTTTTGAACAACTTTGCATCTGGAGTACAAAAGATGGCTTTTATTTCATGACATAATGTTTTGGAATTTACATATGCATAATCGAGTCATGTATACTGCATGTTTTTGTTTTCTTTTGGCTTAGAGCCATGGCATGGTTTTATTTTATCGGTTGGATCGATAAATAAAGGCATGCTGCCTTACTTGATTTTATACTTAATAATTGGACATGATTTGTTTTGTGATTTGTGAGAAAATGATTGGCCAATTGTGTGCTGGACACAACTAATTAAGTGACTATCATACCCTTGATACTGGTACATAAAAGTCGAGTCGTCGTATCGACACCTTTCTATGAGACTTGCAGGTGATTCCAAACCTAAGGTCTAGACACCGACGAGGTCATCACCTAGGGTCATGACGCTCTTGTCGATTGTAGTCCAAACTTACCACAGATGAAAGTCGAGCTAATACCGAGTATCGGTGGGTATGCACATTAGTTTGACCAACTAGTGGTATCACACATGATTGTTTTTGCCTATCCTGATATTGGTTATTGATATTTGATTTATACATATGATGTTTTTATGCTTTTTTGTACTAGAACTGGAACCTATGTTCACCGGATGAGTGAGTTAATAGGCTAGGCCTATATAGTTCCTAACTAGTATATGTTGAGTCATAGGTTGGGCTTATGTGTTTTCTATGTGATATATATATTCACTTCATAGGTTATCTACATCGTCTTGGTATGAATAAAATGATATTTGTGATATATGTCTTTCCTGCTCACTGAGTACCTAGTGTACTCACCCCTCCGCTTTCCAACCATGCAGGTTAATTTAGTGAGCTTAAAGCTCTATAAGGATGGTGTGGCTTTTTGACACTTTCAGGGTATTTTCACACGTGGGTAGTTTATGTTTTGTACTTTGGATTGTTTAATGGATCATGAACTGTGTTATGTAGTTATGCTTTACGACTTTATAAGTTAACTTTTGACTGCTAGTGTTTTATAAATGATTTTATGTATGAATTTTGAATACTACTGTTGAGATTATCATGAGTGGACTTTAGAGTCCTAAAGTTGTAGTTAGATGTGAATATAAAAGTGTATTTGAAATTGTTTGCAGGTTTTGGGATTTTTAAAATACAACTGTTGTGCTGCCCAAATTTTTCAAAAAACAGAGATATTCAATTAGCCTTGTATAGTCAGATTAAGGATACTGCGAGTGTCCTTAGCCCGAGTATGCGACAGTTGTCATGGCCCCAATGTGGTACCAAGTCGTGACAATTAAATATACGTTGCTTAAGTTCAAAATTCACATACCAGTCATCATGCTTGTCTTAAGATGTTTTAACCCTATTTGAGAAATATGATCTCCCCAACTTACCTTAAAAGAAGACATTCACTCCCTTAACTTCAACAATCCTTGATACTAGCTCCTTGATTCACAACTTTAAGCCTTTATACATAAAAAGGTATATGATGAAAATACTACTTAATCATAAATTTCATATTTATACACCACCATATTAGATTCTCTTCTACATTTTTTAAGGCATTTAATGCCTTTAATCCAAACTTACTCATTTCATAACATAATTAAGCACATCTTTATCTAAGCATATTAGGCCATTATTCATCAATCTAAGCAACAATTCAAGTTTACTTTAAGTAAATATGAAAGCCTCTTTCTAATGCACATCATCAAAATCCTTAAATCCTAAGTTAAGTTCACTTAGGCATTTTATCAAACACCTAATGTGCATGATTTTTAAGTCACACTTCCAAGACTTTATCATAATAATTCATGCTCCTATCATGCTATATAGTAAAACTTCCAATCAATGAAACACTCCACCACTCCATTCCAACCAATTTCCTTCATTTAAGCTACATTTTATCAATTATACAACTCATTATATTAGTCCACCTCTTCTCCATCATTTTAACCTAACCTTAACCAACACACATCTTCTTCATTCTTTATCATCAATTCACATCATACATCTATAATTAATATCATAGGATTCATTTAGACCATCAATTTTAAAAGATATTCAAAAATTCACAAACTTTCACCTAAAGAGGACAATTTAGGTTTTTACTTAAAAAACCCTCTCCATGACACATTTCATTCATCTAAACCATGTTTCATACATATTCAAGCATGGAGAACAGCATATCTTAACACCAAACTCAAAATCATAATATAGAGAGACATGAGACAAAATTTACCTAAGCCTTCCTTTAGTGATATCTTCAAATCCTTTGAGAATTTCTCAAATCTAGTGATAGATTTGAGTTTCTTGATCCCAAATTAGCTTAGAACACATTGATTGAGGTTGAAGAATCAAAAAGAAGGGTGAAATGTGGTGATGGTAGCAACTTGCTTCTTTCTCCCCCTCTTCTCCTTTCTTCTCCCTTTTTTTTAATTAAAACAAAATATTTTAAGTCTTAAATGGGGGGTGCACGTCTATACATAAGAAAGGTCTAAAATTTTGACCCTTATTTGACCAAAATATGGTGAAATTACCTTTTGTCCTTAGGTTATGTGAAATTACCATTTTACCCTCCATACTTTCCTAAAATTGCAATTAAGCCCAAAGTTTAAGAACCTCCAAAAATTTTATTTTTATTTTAGTTCTTGGACTTTCGAAAATAATTACTAAGCTCCTTAACTTTATAAAATTACATATTGGTCCTTCAAGAATTGAAAAATTACGTTTAAGTCAGTTGACTTTTAACAATTTGCAAACAAGCCCTTATGTACATCAACTTTTCCAATTAAGCTTTCTAAGTGTCCAATAAGTCTATATATCTTGTCTAATCACCTCTAAGACATTAGAACACATTTAACTTAAGCACCATAGTCATATCCATCTAATGGACTCGGTTTTACACACTTAAAAGCTTATATGTTGGAAATCTTCATGATTTTGCATACTGATGAACTCTAAGTTCATGTAAAGGCATATAACATAATAAATCAGAGTGTGATCTCATATCGGTTGCAGAGGGGAACGAAGTATGCCTTATAAGGATACAGATACCTCTCCCTTACAGACGCGTTTTTCATGCCCTAACGTACCGCATCCCATTAAAACTCCGAGGTTAAATGTGCTAGGGCAAGAGTAGTACCAGGATGGGTGACTTTTTTGAAAGTTCTTAGAAAAAGCAAAACTATGAGAGCTTGCGGACAATATCTGTGAGTGGGTGATCTGAGCTATACATGTGGTATTAGAGCCAGTACCTAAATCATTGTGCCAGCTAGGCTGGACCCTAAAGAGGGCTAGGCTCTAAGGAGGTGGAGAGTGTGAGATCCCACATCGGTTGGAGAGGGGAACAAAGTACGCCCTATAAGGGTACTGATATCTCTCCTTTACAGACTTGTTTTCTATACCCTAACGCTCTGGATCCTATCAGAACTCCAAAGTTAAACATGCTAAGGCAAGAGTAATTCTAGGATGGGTGACCTCCTGGGAAGCTCTCGGGAAAAGTAAAATCGTGAGGGTTTGGCTGAGCCAAAGCCCAAAGCAGACAATATCTATGAGTTGGTGATCTGGGCTATTACAGAGTGGTATCAAAGCCAGGATTCGAGTCAGTAGGATCGGCTAGAGAGTTGGACTCTCCCCCATAGACACGTTTTCTATGCCCCAACACATCAGAGCTCATCAAAACTTCGAAGTTAAACGTGCTAGGACAAGAGTAGTTCTAGGATGGGTGACCTCCTAGGAAGCTCTCGGGAAAAGCAAAACTGTGAGGGCTTGGTTGAGCCAAGACCCAAAGCGAACAATATCTATGAGAGGGTAATATGGGCTGTCACAAGTAGTATCAGAGTCGGTACCCAAACCATTTTGCCAGTTAGGCTGGGCCCCAAAGAGGGCTAGGCTCCAAAGAGGGTTGGGCTTTAAGGGGATGGAGAGTGTGAGATTCCACATCGGTTAGAGAATGGAACAAAGTACGCCTTATATGGGTACGGATACCTCTCTTTTATAGACGCATTTTCCATGCCCTAACACACCAGATCCTATTAGAACTCCGAGGTTAAATGTGCTAAGACAAGAGTAGTACTAGGATGGTGGATCTCCTGGGAAGTCATTGGGAAAAGCAAAACCGTGAGGGCTTGGCTGGGCCAAGGTTCAAAGCAGACAATATCTGTGAGCGAGTGATCTGGGCTGATACACCTCAACCATCTTAGAATAGAAGAGCAACCTTGAGGTTTCAAACCTTTTGGACTGAGCTTGCTTATCAAATAGTTCCCTTATATGGTAAAGTATAGTATGAGCATCCATAGCCTCATGTTGCTTTTGCAATTCTGGTGACATAAAAGCCAGCATAATATAGCTAGCCAGCTCACTATCATCTAGTAGCTTCTTGTAAGCTTTTGACCTCATCATAGGCATCGTCAGAAGGGGTTTGGGAAGTGGCTCATCTAGTACATATCATAGTTTCTTGGATTTGAGAACAATTCTTGAATTTCATAGCCAATATAAGAAGTTTTGTCTTGTGAGTTTGTTGGAGACTAGTAGAGAACATAAGTTCACACTAGACGAAGACATCGTGGCAATTCAAAAATCTATAAGAATGAGAGAGAGCATTAGGATGTACATAAATGCAAATCAATAAGGACTTTAATCACATACATTGTAGGTACCACTATTTTATCCGAATCCTTAGCTCTCACAACGAATCCAAGAAAACTTATAGTTTCCTATCAGGTCAATATCTAACATCACTAAGAATGACCTTGGGTTTGCCCAACAAGCCACCTTAGGTCAATCAGTAGGTATCATTCATACCAATTGCATTCAGTTATGCAACTATCGACTTATGCCATCAACTATTGATTTAGCACACTCATTGAGTTATCAACTCTTGATATGTATACATCTCATGTATACTAACCCAACTTCGCCTCATCCACATTGACCTTGGGTTTGCCCAATAAATTAACGCTTCCATTTAGGACTAACCCATTAATTCGAAAATCTAATTTTCATGGTTTTAACATATTCGTGTAAAGCAGGCTTGAGTTTGCGCAACAACCCAACTCTAGAAGAACTTTGATTCTTGCCATATCAATGGAAGGTGTAAGTGATAATATTTTGGTTGAGGGATTTGTGTTTAGATTTCATCAATACTTAGATCGACTTATTTATATCTCACATATATATTCAAATAATACCAGGAAATAACCTCTCTACTATGTAGAGGTAAGGCTGCATACTATCAGACTTCCCTAGACCCTGCTTTACTGCGGGACTTCAAACTGGGTGTGAAAATGATGATAATGGTGGTGGTGATATATATTCAAATAATTACTATAACTATATGGAATGATTATGGACGCCTCAATTAAATTGAGCTTATGTCTATAACCACCATATCATGCCTTTTTAACCAACCTTTAAAATGCATCTAATGCATGTAACATATAAAGGAGGTTAATTTAAGTTATGGCTTGACTATGCATCAAAAGTTCGTGATTTGATTCAAAACTTGAATCACATCGAGTGCTAGTATTAGTATCGACTAATTTGGATTATGAAAGAGATTTGATTAGGAACGTTATCAATTATTTTTAACAAAAATTCAATATAAATTTGTAAGAAGACATTAAGTGTTGAAAACTTTATAAATATGTGGTAATATTATGAAATTAATCGAGAAGACAAGTTCTAATACTTAACTACAAAACTAAGTTTTTTATCTAATTTTTGAATGGATATTATATCATCAAAAAAGTTAATCATACCATTCAATCTAAGAACCCTTTCTAAGATTATTCAATCAGGTTTCACTAAACTACTTATCAATAATCATATCTATTAATCTAATATATATAATCAACTCACAAGATAATAACATTTCTAATAGATCATCTCAATTACCTCAATCGCCTTCCCTAATTTTCTAAATTTTTCGCTTACCAAACGAAATATAGTTGGATTGAATTAAATTTTATAAAATAAAGCTCAAAGTAAGCACTTCTCTATAATTGAGTTTTTAGCATATTATTGAGCATTGCTTTTCTTTCTTTTGCATCTATGATATCAAGATCAATAATTTGCATAGAAAATGAAAAACAATAGAAGAAGACATAAAAGCGAAAAAGACATAAGAAATGCAATAAAAACAAACATGCAAGACTTAATTAAAAAAGAAACATATGATAATGAAGAACCTTATTACTAAATGAACTTAAAGTGCATAAAAGTAAAAGATGAGTTGCTTCCTAATAATTTCTTCTTTAGAGTAATTTAGAACAATGTTTATACTTGAAAGAAAGCATTATAATAATTTCGCATCAAGACGACAAGCTTATCTGATTTATCGTTTTTATTAAATTTTCCGAGTTCAAAGAATCCTGCCAAGTGTTGAATTAAAAGCTTTGTTGCACCAGTTGACTCTTATCTTGTCCCACACCGAGGCCATGTCCTCTCACGCCTCTTTCATCTTCCTGCTTCTCACTTCTCTTGCCGCCACTACAGTCTTTCCCATCATCCTCCAAACCACCGTCTCCGCCACCCAAAAGGAGGATGACTCTAGCATAATCCCAATCCGAAATGAAATCCATGGCGACGGGAAAATCTTTGACATCACGCACCGGTACGCGACAGACATGCCAGCATATCAGTCTGAAGGCGGACAAGGTCAGTATATCTGGCTTGTCAGCAGCATGAAAAACGGTTCCATTGCCAACTTCTCTGAGCTTAAGATGGGTACCCACTCTGGCACTCACGTGGATGCTCCCGGTCACTTCTTTGACCACTACTTCGATGCCGGTTTCGATGTCGACACTCTAGACCTTGATGTCCTCAACGGTTCTGATTTATATTTGTGACCTTCTCATTATACCTTTGTTTGGTTCTTTATGATCCAAAATCAATGAGTGGTACTTGTAACTTAATGTTTGAAAGATTTTCGTCTGTTTTATTTCAACAGGTCCTGCTCTGTTGGTTGATGTTCCAAGGAATTCAAACATAACAGGTACGGAATGGATGCATCCCTTTTAACAAAAATATCAGTTTAATCCCAGAAGCAAAAATATGTGATCGTGTTTTTCTATAAAGTGAAGATGACTGGAAAGACCATCTCAAATGCGTAACTTGATTTTGTTACATGTTTTTTAAATTACTTCAGTGATCAGTCAGTGATTTAATGATTTTGGTTTATGGATAGACTTGATAATTGCTATCTTCTTCTTAAATTCACTACAGTATTTTTTACAGTAGGGTCTATATGCTTTTGCAGCTGAAGTTATGAGGTCCTTGAGTATTCCCAGAGGAGTACGCCGGGTGCTTTTCAGAACCCTTAATACCGATAGGTAAGTGAACTTGTATGTTTAGTTGCTTAATTATTTATCATTCCAGGTTTTGCTTGCTTGTCTTGTAATCATTTTGGATCTTTGGATTGGGCTGACAAACTAAATTTCTCGGATGCCATGAATTCCAGAAAACTCATCCGTTTCCCAAAATTGAGCTTGTTCCTACAAGTCATCGAAATAAGCTTCCTTTTAAAATATTTTTTTTTAGCTTACAGATGATTTACTATGTTATATATGTCGCCATCTTATAAGTTAAAATGCCATGGCAACTTTGGATGGTTGTAATTCGACTGCGAATTTTTTGCAGGGGCCTCATGTACAAAAGTACGTTCGATACAAGTTATGTAGGTTTTACCGAGGATGGAGCGAAGTTTTTGGTAGAGAAGACTGACATCAAGCTTGTGGGTGAGCAACTGCAAAAATATCCATCATTGACCATATGGAACTTCCACACTTCAGTGTAATAACTTGAACCTGACAAATTATGACAGGAGTTGATTTCTTGTCCGCTGCTGCTTGGAGTGATCTAAAAGAGGCGCATCTTGTCTTCCTAGAAAGCAGGGTAAGAAAATATATATAATTCTATACTTCGATTTCACTGATCATCACTATACATAGTTCGACAAATTAAGGTGAATGCCTTTCCTGTTTTTCAGGAAATAATTCTTGTCGAAGGCCTGAAACTAGAAGGCATTCAACATGGAACATACAGTGTCCGCTGCTTACCCCTTAGGTTGCTTGGTGCCGAGGCATCTCCGATTAGATGCATTCTCATTAAGTGATTAACTAGCTAGTTGGGTTCAAACTGTTTCCTAAAAGATATCCGCAGAAAATAAATGCCCGTACAGTCTGGCTAATTGATACTAATAATATTAAACTTTAATTTTGCCGATTAGATCTTCTGTTTTGATTAACCAATTCTTACTCTGTTATATTAAATCTTATCCACGTGTTTATTCAGAGTCTACGTAAATTTGTAAACCAGATTAATTAGCACATGATTAGAACACTCTAACAAGACCAGGTGCTTCAACTCTTTATTTTGGATAGTAGATTCTGTTTTCATGATGACAACTGCTTCCAATATGTATAAACTCGGAATAGTCTTAGGAGATTACTGAGTACACATATGGGTAATGGAGAGAAAGCTCAATAGCAAAAAGGAGAGACTGTCATTTTTACAACCAAAATATGATTTTGAGTATACATGTCGACTTTGAGCTTTTTGTTTCTCTCTTCTACTGTTCAATTTGGATTAGATATAGGTATATTTAAGAGACTTTTTTCCGTTAAACCGGATTCATGGTTAGTATATACAAGCTAATTACTAGTTATGCCTAAATGTTGATTATCAGCAATGCCAAGTCGATGTATACTTGATTGATAAGTTTTCTACTATCATAATATAAGAATGTAGGCAAGTGGATCTCTTGATTTGCTTTGCTTCGTTATATTGGCTTTGATATTTCTTGAATGCTGAAAATTGATGTTTGTTGTATATTATTGTACCTTTTCGTTCTAGATACATGTATAACTTTAGTCAAAATCAACTAAATAGAATTTATTAATGCTAACTTCATTCACAAAGTTTTCATATCAATTTATAGCCGATATCAAATAATAACCACTTACATAGCTAAAGTCTAAACTTAAATCATGTTAAAATCATATCCATGGTATCATAATTAAAATTAAGCATCAATTTTGAATATTGTTTGATCAAGCGCATATGTGTCATAGATATTTTCCAAAAATTTTAGCTATGTTTTTCATATGAATAACTTGATTTAATTTATTTTTATGTTTTTACGTAATTTTTAGAGATGTTGCTTTGAGATATATTTTGTCTACGAGTTTAAGATTTTTGCAAAGCAACCCAAGAAGAAGTCTCAAATTTGGAAAACAAAAAGTCTATTATACACTGGTGTGTCTACCGATGTTTTTCCTAAAAAATTTAGAAGAATTTAAGATTTTTGCAAAGAAAACTAAGAAAAAATCTTAAATTTGGAAAGAAAAAAAGACTATTACACACTAGTATGTCTACCCCTGTTTTTCCTAAATATACCTTAGTGGCAGTTGATTATGTTTCTAGATGGGTGGAAGTATAAGCTTTACCAACGAATGATGCTAGGGTGGTCGTGAAATTCCTTAAAGGTCTATTTTCTCGTTTTGGCACACCTAGAACAATTATCAATGTTAGGGGTACGCATTTTTGCAATGAAAAAAAATTGCAATGCATAATTAGAAAAAATACTTAAAAGGTACGAAATTGATCATAGAATTGCCACCCTATATCACCCTTAAACTAGTGGCTAATTCGAGGTATCTAATAGGGATTTAAAACGAATTTTGGACAAAACTGTAGAGTGTCAAAGGAACGACTGGTCAATTAAATTATAAGGTGCTCTGTGGGCTTATAGGACAACGTATAAGACACCAATTGACACTACACCCTATAGGATAGTCTATAGAAAAGCACCTCCCAGTTGAGTTAGAATATAAAGTATAATAGGCTATTAAACTCATGAACTTTGATCTTCAAAATGCAAGTGAAAAGAGGAACTTCCAAATTAATGAGCTAGACAAATGGTAGCTTATGGCTTATGAACATTCTAAGATTTATAAGGAAAGAGCCAAAAGTTATAATTACTGAATCATTAAGAAATCTCGAGAATTCAAGAAGGGAGATCAAGTTTTCTTTTACAATTCTCACCTATGATTATTTCCTGATAAGCTTAAATCAAGATGGTCGGGACCATTTATTGTAGAGAACGTATTCCCATATAGCGTAATTGAGGTGAGTCATCTGCACAAAGGTACCTTTAAAGTTAATGGCCGACAAGTAAAGTTATAAATTGGGAGTGAGCTTGATGTTAATAATGAAAACATCAATTTTACCAAGTCAGCTTGAGTATAAAAGATACGTCAAGCTAAAGGTGTTAACCAAGCGCTCCTTAGAAGGCAGCTCAAGATTCGGGATTTTTTTTGTTATATTACTTTCATATTTTTATTTCATTTTTATTATTTGATTGTTTTCAATTATATTATTTTTATTATTATCTACTTTATTTTTTATCCTTTATTTTTATTTTATTTTTGCAAGGATAAGTTAGCATTGGATGGATCAAAATCAAGAAATCACCCCAATTAGGAAAGTACCAAACAACCCTTTAACTTGCATATTTAACTATATTATGAACATTGAGGGCAATGTCCAATTTTTAGTGTGGGGATGGGTTTACTAAATTTTAACTGAATTCTTCAAGTTTATTATAATCTTGATTATCAATTTTATTAATTGATGTCCTGCTTTAATTGAATTTGTCCCTGAATAATATATGCTATTGTTGAATGTTGATTTGAATTGGTGTGTAAAAGGATGATGGTTATAATGAAATTAGTTTTTCTAAATCATATTTTTCGTAATCATTTAAATTTTCAAGTTGAAGGAAATCATATTATTTACACACATATAAATACCCTTTTTTTCATGAGCTCTTAAGCCTAAAGAGAAAATTTCATAAAATTTTTAAAGCTCTTTTTATTCTTTTTATACGCGTGTTATTGTGTATAGTAGAATAATTCTAAAACTTGTTTTATTATGCATGTTGAGACCATATTTATGAAACCTAGGAGTAATAATAAAGCCACTTAGATTAGCCAAATTGTTTAAGCCTTTTTCTTTAAAACTTACCATACATTAAAATTTACCTTTAGGAATAATTCAGTTGAGCCTTAGCTTTTTTCATTAATTTTACCCACATATTAATCTTATTCCTATCTTTCTTTGAAGACATGTTGATTATGTTGAATCTTGAAGGTTGTTTACATTATTTACTGGTTGAGTCTTAAAATTTGTGAAAGGTCCAATATTTCTTGAACTATGATATTGAATTTTTTTATGAGAAAAAATAACAAAAAGGAAAAAGGAAAAAAAGAGAATAAGTTTATAGTACCAACTGAGTTGAGCTGAAAGGACCTATGTGTTTTCTAAACAAGTATTGTAATATTTCTTGAGTAAATTTCCTTTAATTTAAATCCCTTTATTATCTCAATAATATCGTACCTAAGCCTCATTACAACCTACAGAAAGACCTTTTAATTTTTGTTTCTAGTTTGTACATAGGTGGTGGAAATGTGATTTTACTGCAAGTTTATAGTAAGAATTCTGCTATGTATTGATTAAGAGTTTTGATACTTTTCACCCTAAACACTTGAGTGTATTGAGTGAAATCTTAATAAGGGTGTAAAGGTATGTGTTTTGATTTCAATGCAATTGTTGATGTGATTATTATTAATATTACTTAGGAAGTTAATTTTATGAAAATTTGATTCTGATTGTATGTTAATTTGATTTCATAGGATATGATAATGTATAGTATGAATGGACAGGTTGAAATTGACGATGGATTGATGTTGTAAATTTTATAATTTTGATTACAATTTGTTTAAGGACAAGCAAAAACTTAAGCGTTAGGATATTTGATAAATGATGAATTGACTATATTTTTTACCCCATATTTAATGTATTCATGCTTGATATCTTATACTTTTAGTATATATTTGATAC
Source organism: Erythroxylum foetidum (assembly GCA_026546835.1). Classification (NCBI taxonomy): domain Eukaryota; kingdom Viridiplantae; phylum Streptophyta; class Magnoliopsida; order Malpighiales; family Erythroxylaceae; genus Erythroxylum; species Erythroxylum foetidum. The sequence goes on along the minus strand of JANZLF010000007.1, from coordinate 7,712,206 downwards.
TTAATTCATTTTAAGTGTGTTTGTAGATTATAATTGCCTTCACAAACTTAAAGGAGAAGAATTTGGATGAAAACGTGGCATAAGACAGAGAATCAACAATCTAAAAGGAATGCATGACCATACACTTTAGTAAGCCCATGCATTTTCATGATACGCAACAAATTCTGATTATGCACGATTAGATGCACGACCATCAAGAGACCATGCATAATCTAAAAAGTTAGAATTCAATATAAAATTGACGTTTTGGAGGTAGAAGAAAGGGGGAAGCTGCTGGCACTGCCCTAAGACATTTAATGGTGATTCTAGAGGCAATCTGGAGCTTAAGGAGTGGAAGACGCATAATTTTTATTGAGAGATCCATCAGAACACAAGATCGAAAATCTATAATATCATAATACACGATAAATAACAATTAGGGAGATTTAAAATTATGATTCCAATATTTTTATTCTATTATATATATTTGATATGATTTCGTGTTTGTTAATATATAGCTACTTTTTCTATTATTATTTAGGCTAGATGAACCTTAGTTGAATACTTTGACACGTTTTGGTTATTTCATGAATGAAATTGAGTTGATTGGTTATTGTAATCCAATTATCTATTTTATTAGTGTCTATTAATCTGATTTATTAGACTTTAATCTGATTTTAAACATAGCGATTTAGAAATCCTAGGTTTAGATGCCAATTTAAAGACAAATCCAATTGAAGAGAGGGAAAATGATCGGAATTAAGCATCTTTTACTAGAACTCTAAAGGCTACTATATATTTTGAAGAATATTGGTAGATTATTAACATGAAGTAGTGCAAAGAAGGATAAGTAATCCCTCAATAACTTAATGGTGGATATATATGCAAAGAATAAGGTTTTGCTACTTCTTTAGGTTGAAATTAGACTTATCATGATGATCTAAGTGGGAAAGCAAGATGAAGAATCACAATCATGCAATGTAACTAGCATCTGACTCAGAGTATATATGATTAATATGGATTTTACACTATTATTATAATGTTGAAGAAACGGTATGTAACTAATGCTAGAGTAATATCTATAATTGACCTTGATCTTTTATGAGATTTTATAGATTGAAGTTACACATCAAAACTAGTATTAAAGTTTAACATGTAACTAGCATTAGACTCTTCTTTGATTTTATATAGTTTTATCCAAAAATAAAATTGGCATCGATTATGATTTAAAAAAACGTTGTTCTCATATTATTTATAGATATTTTCGTCATTTTGAGAGTTTATTTCCTTTTATAACTCCATTTTAAGTTTTCAAGCATATAAGAACCATAGGGATGCATGTAAGATAGTTTATGATTATTATTAGCTAATTAAGCCATTAGATAGTTATTTTTGGATTAATCAAATTAACTTGGAGAGATTTTTCTTCATTTTATTTTTAAAGATACTCTTGCATTAGGTTCTTTATTAACTACAATCTTATTTAGCATGCTAGTGGTGATTAAACCTAAAATCTTATAAATCTTAATCTTTTCTTTTTTTGAGTATAGTGATTCATATATTTCTTTCTTGTATTTTTCTATTAATTTTATGGGTTAATCTATTTTCAATAAAACATTCCTAAATCTTGTAATATTAATATTGAATCTTATTAGTCCTATTGGTAAGGCTTGTGTTATGAAACTTAAAGAATTTTAAAACATTTGTGGAGAATTTCATCAAATAAACCAACTTGTACATAACATGCCCTCATTTGCATATAAATCAAAGCATTCATAGTTATTTACTTTTGAATTAAGGAGTGTAATTTAATTCAAAAGGCAATGTTTAAGATGACAATGAGTTTTTTTAAGTCAAAACCCAATGTTTAGGATGGGAATAAGAAAATTAGGCCTTTTCCAATAAATAATTGCTTCAACAAGCCACTTTTCCATTTAATTTTCTGGCTTCCTCCTTTTGTCTGACATTTTTCGTATAAAGGAAAACATGTCCTAGCCTATTGCTTCTTCCCCAACCTCTCCTACCCCTAATCTTAACTTAGCCATTGCTTTTCCTACCCTACTGAAAATACAAATTGCTAAAAAAGGGTTATAAAAAACTCTTAACAGGGTTCAAAGCTCAAATCCACCTTCAAAAGCACTAAGTAGACCAGTTTGGATCAAAGTTGCTAGTGACCTTGTTAACATTACAAAACTACACTACATACCATCTACTGAAGAAGGGAAACTAGTGTCTTTTGTTGAGCAAGATTTATATTGAATAATAAAACTCTCAATACTCGCTAATATGCAGATCGTATATTTTAGTATAAGAAGTCATCATTTCCATGAGGAATATGCAAGAGTTAACAATTTAAACCTAACTTTATCTAAGGTATTCATAAATTGATTTGAATTAAATTTAAATAACAAAAATTGAAACAAACAAATAAGAAAAACAAATAATCAAATAAATAATGAGCTACCAATAAAAACTAGGGTTTGATCAAGATTGAATACTTAAGACTTATTCTTTACTTATTTTGTTTTCTTTAATCTTATTGATTCAGTTTATGTGTTTGATCCTAGATTTTTTAAGGTTTTGATTACTTTCTCTGAAATTCTAATCAATTAACCTTAATCGAATTCAAAATAAATAGATTTTTAATCTCTCAATTCATAAAACTATTCCTAACCTCTTCAATTAGATCTAAACTAATCTTTTAGATAATTAATTTCACAACCAAGATCTCTTTTCAATTGATTGTTAATTTGATAATTGTGGGTCTACTAAACTAGTAACTCTCATTGTACAATCTAACACTAATTACTTTGACTCACTCTCTCAATTTTTTGTCAAGTTTATGCACGAACAAAATTATCACAGACATCCAAATATGTATTGAAATCAACAATACATCAAACACCTCATGAAACATTAAATTAATATTGAATTCGTACTCTAAATCACACAAACACTTATAGTCAATTTGGTGCAATAATAGGATGCTAAAAGCTGATGGGAGATGTCAACACCTTGATAAATAAGGATGACTTCTTCTTGTTCAAGTTCACCTCTGAGTAAGATGTCCGAAGTAATGGTATCCTCTTCACATACACCTTAGGTGTCATTAAGGAATTACAACTACATTCTCAAACTTGATGAGGCTTAAGAAAATGCAAGGCTTATGTATTCCAGATATTAGGAGCTAGGTCATTTAACTGGTGCTTTGGGTCTAGTTGATTTAAGGTGCATAGGTCGTTCCTTTAACATAGGCCAACAAATAATCAAATGCTCAATTTATCCAAAAAAAAAAAAAACTAAACATGTGGTTGATTAATTATAATTGGCTTAGCTTATTCCCTGGTAATTCGATAACTTTCAATAACTCTTTGTTTTTAGATCATTCGCTTGTAGAGGTTAATCTAATGGATGTCAAGACTAAAACAAATTCTCCTTTTAAATTCTTCATTTCTTTAATTGAAAGACCCTAAATTTAGCTTACTAGCAATGAAATGAACAAGTACAAGTGTCTCAGGCTCATAGACATATCAATTAGTGTAAAAGAATGAAGTTACAAAAGAATGAAGTTGCTTATATGAAGATGGATTTAAGGAAGGCCTTTGAAAGGCTTAATAAATACTAGAAGGATTTAGACAATGATCCCTTAAATAATTCCCTCAAAGCAATGGAAATAATAGAGCTGGAGAGGTATTTGATTGCTGCTGATAATTAGAACCCTCAACTAAAGCAGAAATCCAAAATATGATTGCTTACAAATGGAAAAAAGAACTTAAATTTTTCTTCTATAGTTCTTAGAATAGAAGGAACCCAAATAGAATTATCTCTTTTAAAGACTCTGAGGGGAATGAAGTAAATGATTAACAAACTCTTAAGGGATTAACTCATGATCATTTTAAGAGATTATTAGGAACAAGCAAAAGAGTAGAAGGCCTTTCTCATAATATTATCATTGCCTTAGAAGGTTTAGTGGAATCACATCATAATAATGATCTCACCAAAGAGGCAACATTAGAAGAAATCAAAGCCACTCTAGTATCATTCCACCCTAACAAAGCATCTAATCCTGATGGCTTTAATGACAGATTCTTCCAAGCCTCATAGAATATCATTGGACCAAAGATCATTGATATAGTGTTGGAATTTTTCACAAATAAGAAGGTGCTCATAAATTTGAATAACATTTACCCTTGCCTTATTCCAAAGCTCTATAATCCCTTATCCTTTAATGATTAAAAGTCCATAACATGTTGCTATGTTTTATATATGGTGATTTCAAAGGTTTTGGTTAATAATCTAAAGAAAACCTTTAGATAAATCATCAATGTAGGACAAGGAGCTTAAATAGAGGGAAAATCAATTAGTGACAACATATCAAAAGATTCAAAGGATACAACTCCAACAAGTCCCATAAAAGTTATGCCTTACGAGTTGACTTCACTAAGGTATTTGATTATGCGAGATGAGACTTTATTAGATCTTCATTAATAGCTCTGTGATACCTAAGTGAGTTTGTGAATTGGATTATGGCTTATGTAACCTTATGTTGTTATATTGAATGGAGACCCCACTAGAAACTTAAAACTACTCAGGAAATCAGACAATGTGACCATTTATCACGCTGCCTATTTGCAATCTCCATATAAGTGTTCTCTCAAATTACAACTCTTCAAATAAGTAGAAATCTCTCCTTAAAATATCATTATAGATGTGGCAAACTCAAGCTCTCACACCTCCTATGTGTTGATGATCTTTCTATGTTATGTGGAGCTAATCAAACTTTTATTACATCCTCAATGAATTTACTAAATGTAATTCTTTAATCAACTCCATTTCAAAGAAATTATAGGCTTCGTGCAATATAGCCTTATCATATAAAGTAGGACTTCAACTAGCCATATGATAGTCATAGATTGTATCATGTTTTATAGGTTTTAGGATGTGTTTAATGGTTAAATTTAATCGATTAGTGTGTGTTTAGGATAGAATTGTGTTAGTTAGTTAGATATTTGTGTCTTGAGAGTTTTGTGGGTTAGAGCGTGCGTTTGAGCTTCAAGTTTATGTTTTTAAGGTTTCGTAGCATGTTTGGTAGTGTTTCAGGGAAAATATAAAAGAATGGAGATTTGGAGAAGATCCGGAGCCGAACCTAGACCTACGATTGTGGCCAATCATGACAAAAGCAGATGCAGGGAAACATAGTACCACGATTATGACCTACGCGACAGGCAACGCACCCTGATCTTCTGAACTTCATTTTTCAAGGACATTTCAGACCTTCGGATCACAGAAAAGCCATAGAGTTGTCTTGATTAGAAAAGACTATAAAAAGGAAAAGAGGAGATAGAAAAGGGAGCCTCCACTTCTGCCATTTTGGGAAAGCTTTAAGGGAGAGAAGAAAAAGAGAGAGAAGAGGAAGAAGAGGAGAAAGGAAGCGGGTCTTTCGACGCTGTTGCCTTCCCGGGTTGTCTGATCCAAATTTTTTCTCCTTTCCATCTTTATTTCCATTCAATTAATGTATGAGATGATGATGGATTGTATGATGATGGATCTTGGATTGTTAATGATGTTCTTACTTTTCCTTTAGGATTTTACCTTGATTCAATGTTAATATAGTCATTTTCGTGTTATTTTATTGGGTGTTATGATTAATTGTGAAACTTGTATATTTCGGTAATAAACTGAGAGGGTGAACTAAATAAAAATGATTGGGTTGGATTAATGAGAGTTAAGTAATCAAATATACCATGTGATTAATTGTATCAATTATTATACAGAGAGAGATCTCGTGTGAAACACGGTAGTTTGTTAGAGGGCTTAAGATCTAATTAGAGTTATAGGTCTTTTGTTAATTAAGATATTGCAAATTTCATAATTCAATTAGGGTTTATGATTTAAGGTTCAATGATTATAACTCGAGAGAGAGTAATCTACCCTACGATAGTCTAGAACTGACACCATAATAATGCATAAATGACTAGATTAGCATTGATGATTGGGAAAATCCCCTCTTTCATAATTTGGTAACTCTTTTTGGTTAATTTCTATTGTGACATTTGTGTTGCTCGATTTCAATTTCTTTTTATGTTAAACTTGCGAATTAATTTCTTGATAATCACTTTCTCGAATTTACTTTTATGTGCAATTTTATTTTCATTTTATTAATTTCTTTATCCTTAGATAACTTAGGATTAAATTAATTCACCTTCTTCATGGGATCGACCCTTCACATATTACAAATCATGAACCGTGCATTGCAGTATTTGAGGTATAAATTGTAAAGTTTGCCCAACACCCAACACCATATATGCTCTATACAGCTTGTACACAAACTGTATCTCACATTTTGCTATTTTGAAAGGAGTTATGAAGTAGATTGATAAGTTTATTAGAATCTTCATATAGAATGGTATTAACTCCTCGTAAAGAACTCCAAGCACCAAATAGTCCTAAATATGCCAGCCTAAACAACTAGGTGGACTAGCTATCACTCCTATAAAAAAAAATAAGCAAGGTACTACTGACTAAAATAATGTGGAAACTTTGTGCATATGAAGAAACATGTAGGTGTAAGTAAGTACATTCCTAGACTTTGGGCATTATTAGTAAGTACAAGTCTTAACATATTCTCCACTGCCTCTTGCAAAACAATCTTTCTGGAGCATGTAGGTGTAAGTAAGTACATTCCTAGACTTTGGGCATTATTAGTAAGTACAAGTCTTAACATATTCTCCACTGC
>JANZLF010000007.1:7318040-7330945 GCA_026546835.1 Erythroxylum foetidum | reverse complement strand
AGAAGAGATGCTTGGTTCAAAAGAAAGCTCTTGATTTTCTCTACCTTTTTCCCTTCTTGCAAAACCTCTAAATCTCTTTAGAAAGCTTAGGAAAGACGAAACCCTAGCTCAAAACTCTTCCTTCCGCTCAGCCACCGAATCTCTCTTTCTCTCTCTCTTTGATTTGTTATTTCACTTTTCCTCTCTCATTTTCGTTTTTTCCTTCTTAAGGAAGGAAACAACACTTCTTTATTCCGATCTTACCCTTAATGACTTATATAAGTCAACCTTTCCCTTCCTTTAATGCCTTATGGTTTCTAGACTTATGCCGCTTGCCAAAGATGCCCTCACACTCTCTTACTACTTTAATACTTCCACTAATCCCTTTCATACTTTCTTTCACACTTTAACATAATTAAACACCCCTGATAAATAGCTTATCTATAAAAACCTTGAAATCAATTTAAATCATGCTTATTCATTTAAAAAAAATTCAGGGCCTACAATTATGTTGGGTTTTACATCATCACTTAAGACTAAAAGGAGAGGCGCACCTATGATTAGACTTGGGAGTGCATTGGACCAGCCTAGGCATGTTTTTATTATTCTATTTTGGACTTGTTTTAAGTTATATTTATTTTGGGCTTCCATGTATTATTTAGTAAAAGTCTTTTACATTTGACCTAGGTATAAATACCTTCTTTAGGGTTAGGGAAAGACAACTTTTGATTAGATTATTTTCTTGTGTGCCGCCGGCCATATTGAGAGGAGAAACCCCTTTTGTTCTTTTCGACTTAGGAATTAAACATTACTTATCAACTGAATTAGATTATGGCGTGATTTTGATCCTAAACAATTTTCTTAGTTTGTTTTTTACCTGTTATCTAGGTTGCTCGAAACAAGTTCTTCGTGAGGTCTTGTAGGTAAATTTGTAACCCTGCGTATCAGATTTAATTTTAGTTAATTTGAATCTACCTTATTCTTGTTTCCTTGAATATGAATTTTTCAATCCTTCAATTCTATGTGTGTTCATTACATAGTCTCTTTGAGTACACTCACTGTCGTGCCTTTGACATTTTGATGCTTGATAGTATCATCATTCTCGTCAAATATTTCTCTATGAAAATTTTTTGCATCAATTGGTAGTCCATCCTGCTCAATGGTATCTGCAAAAGGAAAAAGTTTATTAAAAGTCTAATGTTGAGCAAGTTTTATATATAATGAAACTCTTAATATCATAAGTATATGGATTGTGTCTTGTAGTATTAAAAGGTATCGTTCCCACAAGGACCACTAAACACTTCAATAACTTGGAAAGAAATTAGTCTAAGGTACAAAAGATTGAGTTGAATTAAAATAAATAATTGAAATTAAAATAACTAATAAAACAAAACAAGTAAATAATTGATAAGTGAGCTTCCAATGAATTCAAGGATCATCAAAGTTGAAAACTTGGGAACTATTCTATTCTTATTTTGTTTCCATTTATCTTGTTTATTCAATTTATGTTTGATCCAATATATCCTAAAGTTTTGATTAGCTCTCTCAAGATCTAATTAAGTAACCCTAATTGAATTCGATAATCATAAAATTGTATTCTCTTGATTCACAAAACTACCCCTGATTTGTTTAATTAGAATTGAAGTAATCCTATAGATAATTAATTTCATAATTATGATCTCTCTTCAATTGTTTGTTAATCCAATAACTATATGTCTATTAAGCTACCAACTCTCTTTTTGCACCTTAAACTAATGAATTGATTCACTCTCTCAATTTATTACCAAGTATATGCATGATAATTATCATAAACATTGATAGATGTATTGAAATAAAAAAATAAAATTCAGAAAAATAATTCAAGAACAATCCCTAATAAGGATCTAAAAACCCATAATCATGTTAAATATCTTAGAAATCTAGATAAACATCCAAGAAAATGGAAGAAATATAGGAAAAAGAGGGAAAACTAGTTGGAGTCTTAATCTGGAAATCTGGAATTTCTCTAAAGCTCTTCTTGATGTCTTCTCTTAATCTTCTATGACATAGTGGTTGCTACATCTTTTTGGTTTTTTGATGTTCTTATATAGTGCTTTAGGGTTCTGAGGTTGTGTCTAGGGTTTTCTCACTTTGTTTGGTTCCAAAAATATCCCCAACACCTCAAACTTCTAAAAAAGTGGTGCCTAGAAAAATCTTTTTGCTCGATTATGCATCACATTGTTGATTATTCTCTATCACGATCATGCATTCCTTCTTACATCTAACATCTTATTCATTCTTCAATTTCCTATTTTCCAATACTCATAAACACATCAAACATCTTTTGAAACATAAAATTAAGATTCATTTCTTGCTCCAAACCAAACAAACACTTAGAATACAGACAAACACTAATAATAACACAATTCTATGCCTATACATATGATAATCATTTAAGAAACATGTAAAATGCACTTAGAAACCTACAAAAACATTCTATAATTTAAAACCTATCAGCATACTATTGTGTCTAGTTTCTATTGCTTTTAATTGCCTTCATATCTTGATTTTGGTTACAAATCCTCGTGTTTTGATCCAAATATGAGATAAATGAGTGGAAAGGGTGTGAATATTGCATGAATGTTAATTGGATTATTTTGTGAATTTTGCATGAAGGTTGAAGCGAAAGTTCACGTAACTTTGTATGAAAAGGGGGAAAAAAGAAGAAGAAAGGTGGGGACATAATTTGTCATCACCGTGACAAGTTCCCTCATGACCCATTTTTCCTTTAATTCATTAACTTATTACGTGTCATGCATAGGAGGGATGGCTTGAAAATGGAGACCTATAACAAACTACAAATAGAAAAAGTAAAGAGGGTAGCAACATACTGGACACATTCACACATTCCAATATACACATCTATCACATCATAGACTCATTCAAGGATAGAACAAATAGAGAGAAGGAAGGTGGAGAAAAGAAGCATAGAAGAGCTTTGACTAAGAATATAAAAGAGAGAAAGAGAAAAAAAAGGAAGCAGAGGTCAAAGTAGCATGAGCAATCAAACATCTGAGTGAGAATAAAGTAGAAGTAGAAGGCGAGAGCCAATGCAGGAAGCTTGAGAGTAGCTGGAGATCACCGTAACTCCCTCATCCGGGCACTCATTTACTTATTTTGTTTATTATTTCTCTATTACTTTACTAAACTTACTCCTCTATTAGTTGATGGACTCATACTTTATTAACCTTGATAGTTTATTTCAATTATTCACTGTTAGAGTAGTAATCTTATATAACTACAATACTTCATTTACAAATTTGAGGATGTTTTAACATTTTTTAAATAAATAATAATCATTAATGCATCTTATTTGCATTTTTAATTTTGAAATATAAATTATTCAATCATAAATAAATATTTTATTTAAATTTAAATTGGCATCTTATATAAAGTAAGTTTGTAAATTGATTTTCGTAGTTGTAGAATTCAAGTGGGAGTTTTATGTAGACTTCTATCTCCAAATCACCATGAAGGAAAGTATTGTTAATCTTTATTTGGTGAAGTCCTCCTCCCTTCGATGTTGCCAAGACCAATAATACTTGTAATGTAACTAATTTTGCCACTAGTGCAAAGTTCCCATCAAAATGAAGGTCTCAATTGAGGGTACTTTGCACCGGTGAGAGGTTGAGAGGACTTGGAAAATTCTAAGTGCCTTGCTTAAAATGATAGCCATGCAAACTTTGTTTTTCATCTAATTTTTTTATGGGTGTGAACCTTAGGTTCCCAATTATTTTAAGCACTTGAATTAACTTTTAATCTGAGCATATCATGAATGGTTTCATGCCACTTGAATTAACTCTTATTCCAAACAAATCATAAGGGTGGTTTCATAATGCCAATTTATCGGAACGTAAGTGAATTAATACACGAACTCTTCGATAGTTAATTATTTGACTTATGAATCTTTCCATAGATAATTAATGTATAATTCATCCCCTTACCATCCTATACCTAACTTGGTTTAGAGTATAGACTATATGTCAACTCCCACTAGACTAACTATATGGCATCTAGTCCAAGAGATGTTAGTTCTTGTCTTAGAGATCTCATTACTCTGTATGTCATTGAAGACTCTCTTCATGACACATAACTTCTCTGACCAGAGACTCCCGAGTAATACAAGAGGCCGTGGGTATCATCTCCTTCTATCAAGAGTGGTGAATCGTTTATTGGCTACCCAATTACCTTTGAATACCAATAACTATACCCAATCACCACCCTATAAGCGACCTCATCTTGAGGTAACAAGGAATGGTGTCCAAGCACAAAATTGGTATCCAAGATATCTTTAAGTACCTCAAGTCTAAGGATATTTACACCATTACTATGATGAAATTAATCACTGACATTTAATAGATCATCTATATGATAATCTCATAGCGGGCCATCTGATGTACTTACTACTCTTAGTGAGCATCCATATGTTAACTCTAAACATCTCATGCTTACATTTTATGAGATACATGGCTTAATCAAATCAAGGAGTATAACATATACTAGTCTATTTGGATTAACAATGTCCTGTCTCATTAATCCTATGAATAGGGATAATTTAGATACTAACATAATTACAGATGATAGGAATCTCATTATCATGATCTCATTATGATTTCATTCATGATATGTTTTGTATCATGGATAACGTAGGAACTGACATAGAAGGCGGAGCCAACCTCCGCTTTAATTTGATTTAAGATCGACATCAATTTATAAATAAATGACCATCAAATTAATGAAATTGCCTTTTGCTTTATTAATCAAAATAAATTTTGTACAAAAGCGCTAAAGGTGATTGCCTTTATAGCACTACTCTAATAATCGATTTCCTTTAGAGCACTGCTCTAACAATTGAACACTTACACTATAGCCAATCACCTTATATCTAATACTATAGGAAAGTACACTATAATCAAATCTCATTTGAGAAAGTGGCTTAGTCAAAGGATCAGTGATGTTTTGATCTATAAGCATTCTCTCTATATTCACATCACCTCTATCAATGATCTTCTTAATCAGGTGATATCTCCTGAGTACATGCTTAGACCTTCGATGAGACCTTGGTTCTTTATCTTGAGCAATAACTCTATTATTATCAAAATACAATAGTATTGGATCTACAATGCTCGTAACTACTTCAAATTCCATAACGAACTTCTTGATCTAAATAGCTTCTTTTGTCACTTCTATAGTTACAATGTACTCTGACTTAGTCGTTGAATCTGCAATCATCTCTTATTTGGAACTCTTCCAATTGATTGCTCCACCATTCAGTGTGAAAATGTAACCTGATTGAGATTTGGAGTCATCCTGGTTAGATTGAAAACTGACATTTATATGCCTGCTTAACTATGAGATCTCCATCTCCATATGCCAAGAATACATCCTTAGTCCTTCTCAAATACTTTAGGATTTTCTTTATAACCACCCAATGTCACTCACTAAGATCCAATTGATATGTGCTCATAATACTTAAAGCATACGATATATTGGGTCTTGTATATAAGATAGCATAAATGATTGATCCTATTGTCAAAGCATATGAGATCAAACTTATATGAGTCCTCTCATCTTGCGTCTTAGGACATATAGATTTTGAGAGTTTTGTCCCATGAGTTATAGGAAGAAACCCACTCTTCGACTGCTCCATACTGCAAACTTGAGACATCATTTCCTATCAATAATATGTCATCCACATATAACACAAGAAATATGATAGTACTCCCATAAACCTTCTTGTACACACGAGGTTCATCTGAATTTAGTAAGAAACCAAACACTTTGATTGTTACATCAAATCGGATGTTCCAACTCCTAGATGTTTGTTTCAATCCATAAATTGATTTCTGAAGCTTACATACCTTTTCACCATTTTTGGATATAAAGCCCTCAGATTGTATCGTAAACACACGCTCAGCTAGGTTTCCATTTAGGAAAGTTGTCTTCACGTCCATTTGTCATATCTCATAATCATAATGAGCAGAAACAGCTAGGAGTATTTTAATGGATTTAAGTATGTTTACAATGCTAAATGTCTCGTCATAGTCAACTCCTTGTCTTTGACGACAACCTTTAGTAACTAGCCTCACTTTATAAGTAATCACATTACCATCTATGTCGATTTTCTTCTTAAAACTCCACTTACACCCTATAGGTTTTCTTCTGGTGTGTCGACCAAAGTCCATACTTGGTTTTCAAACATGGGATCCATTTGGGACTTTATAGCTTGAAGCTATATATCATATTCTGAACTCTTTAGAGCCTCTTTATAGGTTGCAGACTTTTCATCCTCTATGAGCAATACGTCATTATGTTCACTTATGAGAAATCCATATATCTATGGAACATTATGTATCCTACTTAACCTACGAACATTTTATGTGTCAGACGTTTCAACTGTTGTCCCATCTCTATGAACAATAATCTCTGGTTCATGTCGTTGATTTGCGTTTGTTTGAGCATCATGAACTTCATCAAGTTCAACGTTGCTCCCATAGTCTTCTCTTATATGAAACTCTTTCTCTAAAAAGATAATATGCTTTAAGACAAACAACTTTTTCTCTAAAGCATTGTAAAACTGATAGCTAATTGTTTCCTTAGGATATCCTACAAAAAAAATTTATCATATTTCAATTCAAGCTTGTGTGATTGAATCTGCTTCACATAAGCTAGATAAACCAAAACTTTCATATGAGAAAGATAGGTTTTTTGTTAGTCCATATCTCATATAAAGTAACATAAAGTTCTTTTGAAGGGACTTTGTTTATCACATAAATAGCAGTCTCGAGTGCATAACTCCAAAAGGATTTCGGTAGATTTGCTTAGCCCATCATTAACCTTACCATGTTTAACAAGATTCAGTTTCTCCTTTCAGTCATACCATTATGTTGTAGTGTGTAAGGTGGAGTCCACTGGGATACAATCCCGTTATTTCTGAGATAACTTAGAAACTCCTCGTTCAAGTATTGACCACCTCGATCTGATCGAAGTATCTTGACACTTTTACTGAGATGTTTCTCTACTTCATGTCTTAATTGTTTGAACATTTCAAAAGCTTCATACTTGTATCTCATCAAATACATATACCCATATAGTGAATAATCATCAATAAAGTTAATGAAGCACACAAAAAACCTATAGCATGAATGGACATCGAACCATATACATTATAATGTATTAGGTCTAATATCCTATTCGCTCATTCACCTTTTTCTTTAAAAGGTAATTTAGTTATCTTACATTACAAGCAAGATTCACATGTGTCATATGTTTCATAATCAAATGACCCTAAGCTACCAGTCCTATATAGCTTAGACATATGTCTCTCATATATATGACCAAGTCGACTATACCATAAGTAAGATGATTTTAAGTTATCCCTTTTTTTCTTTTATTATCATTGATATTTAAAATTGGATTACACATATCTAATATGTAAATACCATTACATAATGTAGCAATACCATACAACATTTCATTCAACATAATTGAACAACCATTGCTTAAAAAAGTTAAATGAAATTCCACTTTATTATAACATGAAATAGATACAATGTTCTTTGTCATAATGGGTACATAATAGCAATTATCCAAAATTAACTATATCCTACTAGGAAGATACAAAACACAGGTTCCTACGGCTAATATAGTAACTCTTGCTCCATTTCTCACACATAGGCCCATCTCTTGCTTTTTGAGCGGTCTACTATCCTTGAGACCCTTCATATCAGCACATATGTGTGAGCCACATTTGGTATCTAATACCCAAATATTGTGATAAAAAATAACATTAACCTTAATGACAAATAACATACCTAAAGTAGAAAGTGGAGCATCTAACGCCTTCCTCTACTTCAGCGACTCCAGATAGACTTTACAGTTCCTTTTCCAATGCCCTTCCTTATTACAATGGAAGCATATTCCCTTTGGTGTATTCTCCTTTTCCTCCTTCTTGGCTACACCTCCCATTGGCATCTTGGACTGCTTCTTCTTCTTTTGGTTCCTCTTACGAGAACCAAAAGCATAGTTCACTAACATCATAGTCTTACTATCCTTCTTAATAGTTTGCTGTGTTATTTTAAGTAGATTTATTAGCTCATCGAGGTGGATATTTGGTTCAATCGATATTTAAGCACAAACTGTGAATAACTATTGATCAAACCAGTCATAATTAAGTCTAAACCTAATTCATCTTCAATGCATACTGCACTGGAGATGATCCCTCATGTGAGATCCCACATCGATTGGAGAGGGGAACGAAGCACGCCCTATAAGAGTACGAATACCTCTCCCTTACAAACGTGATTTTCATGCCCTAACACACCAGATTCCACTAAAACTCTGAGGTTAAATGTGCTAGGGCAAGAGCAGTTCCAGGATGGGTGAGCTCCTAGGAAGTTCTCAGAAAAAGCAAAATCGGCCCAAAGCGGACAATATCTGTGAGCGGGTGATCTAGGCTATTATAGGTGGTATCAAAGTGGGTTTTTACGTTTTTAAAGTGTCATCTCCATTTTCAAAAAAAGTTCATGAGCCTTAGGAATCGATTCTGGGTGTTGAAAGTCTTTGGTCGAGAAGTCGAGTCTTAGATCATTAAGTTGATGTCTTTAACGGTCAGATGATTTTAACCTCGATAAAATTTCTTGTCGACATTATTTGGGATGTTTGGGATATCAGATAAGCTAGGCTTAGTTCAATCTATTTTATTAAACAATGTCTTTTTCTTTGATTCTATAGAGATAGCATACTCCTATTTATTTGATTAGTCAAGTAAGAATTTCAAGGATGAAATTTTTTTAAGGGGAGAGTTGTAATATCCTGCCTCCTAAAATTGTTAAGAGATTAAAACGTTAGATTAAGTTAGATGAGTTATTTTAGAAAACATTGCAAGATAGTGTATACACTCATTTGACATGTTCCGAGGTAGGAAAGGTTTTTACTGATCATGATGTAATTGTGTATTGATTTTGCCTTGAATTTTGTTTTGATGGATTTTAATTAGTGAACTGGGAATAAGTGACAAATGGCTCAGTTAAATGGATGACAAATGGCTTGAGTATAATTGTGACAAATGACCCTTTTAAGTTTGCGGCAAATGGCACTTTGGAATTGTGACATGTGTAGCTTTACAAATGGTGAAATGTGTAGTCTTACAATTGTTGACATGTGTAATCTTACAATTGGTAACATGTATAGCCTTACAAGTAGTTACATGTGGAGCCTTAAAATGAGTGACATGTGGAGCCTAAAGTAAGTGACATATGGACCAATAAAATGGTGACACATGGATTAGTTCGACCTTCTTGAATTTTCTAGAGAAAATAGATGAAAAGGAAATAAAATTAAGAGTGAAGTTCTGCCATAAGTTTAGAAGAGAGAGAGAAACAAAAATAAGAAGAGAAGGAAAAAAAAGAGATGGAAATAATTTATCAAGGTAAGTTGAAATTCTGGTTTCAATTTCATCTCTCTCTTTCGATCTATTTTTCATATCCTTAAAGCAATAATTTAAAGAAACATAAAGAATGAAAGTTGTAGATATATGTCTTATGTTGACCTCTATGAAAGTGGATTGACAAAATAGTGACTAGAGCTCGAGTTATACTTGTTTCC
Organism: Erythroxylum foetidum; assembly: GCA_026546835.1. NCBI lineage: Eukaryota > Viridiplantae > Streptophyta > Magnoliopsida > Malpighiales > Erythroxylaceae > Erythroxylum > Erythroxylum foetidum. Next base: position 7,321,321 of record JANZLF010000007.1, on the reverse strand, counting down.
CTAATACTACCTGTGATAGACCCTGGTGCAGGAACCTTGTAGTATTTCCTAATTTTTCAGGACTTTAGAGTCCGAATTAGTGAAATTATAAAACATAAAAAATGGTTATTGATGTCTTATTAATGCTTCTGTGAAATGGTTTTGTTAGAAGATGTATTGATAATGATTTATTGGGGGTTGAGTATCGGTTGCCAGTCTATTTCTTACCAGAAACAAGACATAATTGGATGGAGATTATATTTTAAAGGGAGATGTTGTTTGTGTAATTTTTGAATATATTAAGACTAATGGAAATCTACTTTCAGGGGACATAAGAATCATGGTAATTGGATTCTTTTTAGAGAGAGTTATGATTAAAAGAAGACAACTTGTTCATAAAGGAACATTAGGAAGAAAATGATGTAAACATTGCACATAAGGTTAGGTAAGCTTGATGGTTAAGGAGATGACAGGGGCACTTGAGGATACTATGATACGTTAGTACCCCCATTTATTTGTGTTCTCGACTTAGGAGTTTCGAGGACGAAACTCTTTTGAGGAGGGGAGGACTTGTGATGTCGGACTTTTTGAGCCCTTTGGTGATTGTTCTATATTTGGAGATACTACTGTATATTAGTATATACATGGTTGTATATGAGTTCAAAGATGAATTTTAATCCTTTTGGAATGTATGCCAATGATTTATTATGTTGTATGACCTTACATAAACTTAGAGTTCATCGGTATACGAAATTATAGAGATTTCTTACATATAAGCTTTTAAGTGTGTAAAACCGCATCCATTGGATGGATATGACCATGGTGGTTAAGTTAAATGTGTTCTAATGCCTTATAGGTGATTTGACAAGATTTATAGACTTATTGGACACTTATAAAGCTTAATTGGAAAAGTTGATGTACATAAGGGCTTATTTGCAAATTGATATAAGTCAAAGGACTTAAACGTAATTTTTCAATTCTTAGAGGACCAATATGCAATTTTATAAATTTAAGGGGCTTAGTAATTATTTCTAAAAGTCCAAGGACTAAAATAAAAATACAATTTTTGGAGATTTCTAAACTTTGGGCTTAATTGCAAATTTAGGAAAGTTTGGAGGGTAAAATGGTAATCTCACATAACCTAAGGGCAAAAAAGGTAATTTCACCATATTTTGGTCAAAGAAGAGTCAAAATTCTAGACCTTTCTTATATATGGACGTGCATCCCCCATTTAAGACTTAAACCATTTTGTTTTAATTAAAAGAAGGGAGAAGAAAGGAGAAGAGAGGGGAGGAAGAAGCAAGTTTCTACCATCACCATATTTCACCCTTCTTTTTTATTCTTCAACCTCAATCAAGGTGTTATAAGTTAATTTGGGGTCAAGGAACTCAAATCTATCATTATATTTGAGAAATTCTCAAAGGATTTGAAGATATCACTAAAGAAAAGTTTAGGTAAATTTTGTCTCATCTCTCTCTACATTATGAATTTGAGTTTGGTATTAAGATATGTTGTTCTCCATGCTTGAATATGCATGAAACATGATTTATATGAATAAAATGTGTCATGGAGAGGGACTGAAATTGTCCCTTTAGGTGAAAGTTTGTGAATTTTTTAATATCTTTTGAAATTGATGGTCTAAATGAATCCTGTGGTGTTAATTATACATGTATGATGTGAATTGAGATAAAGAATGAAGAAGATGTTTGTTGATTAAGATTAGGTTAAAATGATGGGGAAGAGGTGGATTAATGTAATGAGTTGTATAATTGATAAAATGTAGCTTAAATGAAGGAAATTGGTTGGAATGGAGTGGTGGAATGTGCAATTTATTGGAAGAGTTTACTATATGACATAATAGGAGTATGAATTATTATGATAAGGACTTGGAAGTGTGACTTGAAAATCATGCACCTTAAGTGTTTGATAAAATGCCTAAGTGAACTTGGTTTCGGATTTAAGGTTTTTGATGGTGTGCATTGGAAAACACTTTTATGTCAACTTAAAGTGAATTTGAATCGTTGCTTAGATTGATGAATAATGGTCTAATATGCTTGGATAAAATTGTGATTAATTATATGTCATTTTAAAGTGAGCTTGAATTGTTTCTTAGATTGATGAATAATGGCCTAATATGCCTGGATAAAGTTGTGTTTAATTATGTTTTGAAATGAGTAAGTTTGGATTAAAGGCATTAAATGCCTTAGAAAATGCAAAAGAGAAGTTAATGTAATGGTGTATAAATATGAAATTTATATTTAAGTAGTAATTTCATTGTATATCTTTTTACGTATAAAGGCTCGACAACCGTGAATTAGGGAGCTCGTATCGAGGATTGTTAAAGTTGAGAAAGAGTATATCTTCTTTAAGGTGAGTTTGGGAAACTGTATTTCTCAAATAGGATTAGAACATCCTAAGATAAGTATGATGAATGGTATGAGAATTTTGAATCTAGGCAACGTATGGTAGAATTGAATTTTAAATGGATGTTAATATGTTTAAGTATTTAATAAACGTCATTGTTTTGAATAACTAAACATTTGAAGTATAAAGATAACTTTTATTGTATGAAATAATGTTTTAACATGGTTTTTGAAACTGATATTTTTATTACACATTTTGAGAAATGTGATTTTTTTTTACAAATCTGAGTTTAAAGTGCAAAGATCAATACTTTATTTTTTTGAAACTACGCTTTTGAGCGACTTTGCATTTGGATTTTAAAAGATGACTTTTATTACATAAAACAGTGTTTTGGAATTTTCAAATGCATAATTGAGTCATGTCTTCTGCATGTATTTGTTCTCTTTTGGTTTAGAGCCATAGTACAGTTTCATTTTATCGGTTGGACCATAAATAAAAATATAATGTTTTACTTGATTTTTGTATTAAATTTGTATATGATTTTTTTATGATTGGTGACGAAACGATTGACTAATCATGTGCTGGGCACAATTGATTAAGCGACTGTCGTACCCTTGATGCTAGTGCATGAAAGTCCAGTCGTCGTATCGACACCTTTCTATGGGACTCGTGGGTGATTCCACACCCAGTGTTTGGACACCAACGAGATCATCACCTAGGGTCATGATGCTCTTGTTGACTATAGTCTGGAGTTACCACTGATGAAAATCAAGCCAACTCCGAGTATCGGTGCATATGTACATTAGTTTGACCAACTAGTGGTGTCACACATGTTAGACCCCGAATTTTTTTTTAATGATGTCATTAAGCGTAAATTGTGATAATTATGTGTTTATGGCTTAGTTTGATGAATTTGAGTATGTTAGTGGTTAATTGAA
>JANZLF010000007.1:7201606-7211985 GCA_026546835.1 Erythroxylum foetidum | reverse complement strand
TAATTAAATCAATTAAGGCAAAATAAAAATAATTAAAGTAAGCAAGCAATTAAATAAATTCATAAATAAATAAAAAAGTTTCGGGGCCCAACAACTTCACTCTGTAGCAAGTACTATAAGGGATTGGAACAAAATTTTTTTGAAACCTAGCGTTACCTATCATAGAGGCAGTAGGTTAGTTAACTAGCAGTGGCCTGTGAATAATTTGTTAGTCTTAATGTGGATGGGAATGCTCTGGAAACTCCGGGTGAGGCCAGTATTGATGGAGTCCTCTGTGATAGTCATAGACAATGGCTGGGTTGATTTTCTGAATATATTGGCAGAGAAACTAATATGAGTGCTGAATTGGTCGTTCATACTGCTTGGGATAAGGGATTTAAACAGGTTGCTTTATTCTTTGATTCTATGGAAGCCTTGAGATTAAACGACAGTACCGATTATAACTTCCATCCTCATGGAAACATAATTGAAGATATTCAAGTTATGCTCAAATGGGGTTAGGATGTGTCTTGTGATCATATTTTCAGGGAGGGTAATAGTGTAGTTGATATTGTAGCCAAAATGGCAGCCATGATAAGCTGCCATTTCAATTTTGGTTGTCTCCCCCAAGTTCTGTCCACGTGGCTCTTATTGGTGACACTGTTGGCACTTTGTTTAAGAAAGCACAATAGCTGGGTTTGGCTTTTTGTTCCTTTTTTTTCTTTGCTTTATTGTTTTTAACTTTCATTTGCACCAAAAAAAAGAAGGTTAATTTACTTATAATATCTCTCTCTCTTTTTCTCTCTACTTTTCCTCTCAATTCATTTCCAGCTCTCATTTTGTTTCAATTTTATCCTTTGTATTTCTGTCGTCTAATTATAATGACATTACTACAATAACAACAATAACAATCTAATAAAGTCACATTGATACGTGGAGTTTATAGAACTCTAGTAGTAGGCAGGGTTTAGGAAAGTTTAATGGCATGCATCTTTACGTTTAATTAATACAGAGACTGTTTTTGATAAACTTGTATTGAAAATATATAATACGCATAAACATATTAAAATAATAAATAGTACTAATTAAATAAAAATAAAAATAAAATAAGTAAATAGATATACAAACATGAAAAAAATTAAACAAATTGATCAACCAAGTCATTACGAGAAGATATGCAAGCTAAGTAAGAAAATGTTTAGGTTAAAAAACTAAGAGGGAAGTACTATATATTAAATGTTTAGGTTAAATACAAGATATAAGATTTGAAGGAAAAAGTTTAAAAAACTTATAAGAACGAGAAGAATCTTTTATATGAGATGATTTACCTATATCCCAATGTGTTAAAGTTTTATATTAAGGAGTGATGTCTTTGGTAGGCCAATAGAGCCTTATCATTCTTGATCACCACTTCCTAGTTTTTCTTAGGTCTTCCTTTTTATCTCTTACAGTTTCTAAGTACAAATTTTTCATATCTTCTCACTAGAGCCTCAATGTATCTCCTCTTAATATCCAAATCACTTAAGCCTTTGTTTCTCTTAATTTTTCACTAGTATTAGCCACTTTTAATTTGTCTTTGACCATTACATTCCTGACCTTATCTTTTCTAGTAAGGTTGCACATTTAATGAAAAATCCTTATCTCCGTAACCTGATATATGCTTAATTGTTGATATATTTATTCTATTACACTTAGTGATTAGTTCCTTAAAATGCTTAAGATATTTACTTTAGCTCATAAATGATTTTAGGTACATTTCAGAAGTGAAGGAGCTATAATGACTCAAAAGCATAATTATTGAGTCATCTTCTCAATGTTCATGCTCAATTGTCATTATGGAGCAAGAAAAAGAAAAGATTAAAATAAAAAGAGATAAGATAGAGCATAAAAATGGAGGTACGCGTAACATTTTGATTTAAAACAAAAATTACACTACCAAAAGATTTAAGCTAGCTGTCCATTTATTACATGATTTTTAACCTAGTTTTTAGTATAATTGAAGTGTGTGTGTTGGCTACTAAAAAAATAATCAAAACGTGGCTGTAACATGGAGAAAAAAAGAAGACACATGTATAATGTTACCAAAGAAAAATGCCTATCTATTTATCTCATAAAAACCTTATTATTAAATATGAAAAGAACGTAGTATGCATCACGGATGAAGCATGTGAGGGTAGTTGAAAAGGACACCTATCCATTCCAAAGAAAAACCTAGTATTTGGATGATGTAAGGGATATAAGGTCTCAGCTGGGTTGAAGCAAAGGAGGGGTGAGGGCTGAAATAAAGAGTGTGTGACGGCTACACTAAGATGATGGCTGGAAGTGATTAAATCGAGAGAGCACTAGGCATTTTCATGATATAAAAATTATCTTGGTGAGGGTTGGAGCAAACGGAGTGGCTAGACCTGATCCTTCTTCATTTATTCATCTTTAGTCTTCAAGAAGGGGAGTGGACAACAACTGATTCTTCTTCTTCTTCTTCATTCTTAGATATTAAAAATGGAACGTGTGAAGAAAAATGACTAGATCTGATTCTTCTTTAATTCTAGGCAGTTTTTAACAATGATGGAGACATTCCTGGCTAATTGTTGGAGTTTGATGAAAAATATGGAGGGCTAACCCACTCGACACTAGTTCGGAGGTGCAATCAATGCCAAGGAGCACATTTAAGCATACTTCATTGTGTTTCGTTTTCTTTCCTTTTTTTGGACTGTTTATGTTATCTTAAGATTAATGATTGGGTATTGTGTAAGAATGCTTTCCATGCCCTATTGTATCGTTTTCATGAAAACCCATCGCATCGCTATAACTTGAATGCGATATGTAATAATCATGTTAAAGGTTGTATGTGGCAACTAACAATGCTAAATCTTTAAGGATAATGTAGCATAAGTTAAATAATCAGAGCTTATGTGATTATTGCTTAGATTGGTCCGTTTTTCTTAATTGTAATGCAGCTGTCCAGATAAACTTAAATAGCTTGTTTTAGGTTCCATAATAATTAGGGTTAAATAACGAGCTCTTCTTAATTAAGTATAACCTAATTAACTAAAAAAGAACTATTATTTGTTGTTTTTTTTTGGAAAAATTTCGATCGTATTTGTTTGGTGCTAAAGTGATTGTTTATTTTAACCATGCAACTTTACGATACTTGCTTACAAAGAAAGAAGCAAAAATAAGGCTGATCGGATGGATTCTCCTGCTTCAGGAATTTGACTTAGAGATCAGAGATCAGAAGTGAACATAATATATGGTGATGGACCATCTCAATCGTTTAATAAAAGAAGAATATGATATCCCTCTGCGAGAAATCTTTTTGGATAAGCAATTATTGTTTATCGATACGACACCACCTTGGTATGCAGATATTGTCAATTTTTTTGTTACTAACGAATTACCTATTGGCTTGTCAAAAGCTCAAAGGGATAAGCTACGGAGTGAAGCAAAGTATTACATATAGGATGACCCATATCTTTAGAGATACTGCACAGATCAAATTATTATGAGGTGTGTACTGAAAAATGAATCATTATCAATTTTAGCTTCTACCATTTACACGCGTGCGAAGAATATTTTAGAGTAAAAAGGACAATTCATAAAGCTTTGAAGACCAAATTTTACTGGCCAACATTGTTTAAATATGCATATACCTTCCTGTGATAGATCCCAACAGTCAGGTAACTTGTCCCGTAAGGATTAATTGCCATAAGCTCCTTTACTTTTTTGTGAAAATTTTGATGCTTGAGGTACTGATTTTATGGGACCTTTCCCTCCATCTTTTGGCTTTACTTATATATTACTTGCGATTGAAGCCAAACCCACTAGGACTAATGATGCAAAGGTTGTTTCAAATTTTGTTAAGGCTAACATGCTTGCTAGGTTCGAGATACTGAAAGCCAACGTTAACAACATAGGAATCCACTTCTACAACAGGGTGATAGAAGCAATGTTTAGAAAATATCCCATCACTCACAAAGCAAGCTGAAGTCTTAAATCGAGAAATCAAGTTAATCTTGGAGAAAACTGTGCAGCTCAGTAGGAAGGATTGGAGCGTAAGACTGGAAGACACATTATGAACCTATAGGATGGCTTACAAAACACCAATTGGGATGTCATTGTATAGGCCAGTGTTTGGGAAGCCATGTCATCTTCCAGTTGAATTACAACATAAAGCATAACTCCTAAAACTTAGCCTTTAATGCGTGGTGCCTTGCAATCTAGAGAAGCAGCTCATAATGTAGGTATGACAATCTCTAGATGGTGGTATAATTTACGCATAGCATTTAATAATACCCAGTTTTATTATTAGTAGATGTTATTTCATTTTACAAACCGGGATACAAATCTTTTTCAATTAATAATTATAGAGCTAAACTTTTGAGAATCTATGTTTATGAAATAAAAAGTTATTTGGATTAAAAAGGAATGATTTGGGTTTTTTATAGGTGTTCAATCACGTAAGGCCCTAAGATATACCCTAGAAGTATTATAGCATGTCTAGGGTGTATTAAAAATCAAGGTAAAATTTTATGGTTTGTTTTCTCATCTTCATCTTTCTTGCTTTGTCCATGAAAATTTGGAATTATAAGGTTGAAATTGGGATCTAAGAGTTGTATTTGTGGTGCTTCTAGTTGGAGAGTCAAGCAAAGTCAAAGAGGAAGGGAAGGAAAGGCATTAGAAGAACTACCTTGCCAATTTTAAGGTTTGAGACTACACTTAATTTAATTCCTCTTAGTGAGTATGTTTGAATGGATATAAAGATTCATTTAGATACGAAATGGTTTCTAGGATGATTTTTGGTGTTATTTTGGGGTTACTTTGCATAGAAATGGTTGTATATGACAAGCGAGTATTGTGTAGTAGAATTCTGTCTTAGGTTCATTTGATCTAGTCACATTGTTTGAGTCATAACTCAACCTATATATCTCTAAGTTAGGTGATTTTTGTTTCATATGTAACCTAAGAAATAGAAAGAAAAATATCTAGAAGAGACTTTGACTTAATTTTGGCTTTATGACATTGGAGATTGGGATCGAAAATGATGACTTGATGTTGCCTTTATTTTAGAGCAACTTGTGATATTTTGTCTATATCTCATAATTAGGAAGTTCAAATGGTCTTATTATTAGTGATATGGAAATTAGAGACATAGGGGAACAAATGTATGCAAGATCTCAAATCCTAATTTGAACAATTTCTATATGCATATTAAAGAACAACTGGAGTCGTTCATGTGATTTGCTTCTGGACTGATCGTTTGCCTATTTTTAGACCACCAAGGGCTTAGCCCAAATTACATTATTTTGAGTTTGTTTTCATTTTCAATTTTTATTGAATGTTATCTGAAACTTTTTAAATGTGTATGAAACTTTTCAAACACCTAGAAATAAATAAAATAGGACTTACAACACATGAATTGGGTGATTGAACATTAGAATTTAAGATTGAGCATAATGCATTCCAAAGAAAACTTACATGTATATAAATGATTTGTATGCATATTTATTGCTCATATGTGTATAGTATGATTATACAAATGTGATTTTGACACCGTTCTAGTGGTGGTAAGTTATGACTTGCACGTATGAAAATAAGTACAAATTTTGGCTTGAAATGTATATCATACGACTTGTCAATATATGAATTATGAAATTGGAAGGTGGATAAAAGGAAATGTTACAATGCCTGCTTCATTGTCATAGTGGTAGATAGATAGAAATGTCTATAGGGATACAATGTAGCTACTATAGTTTGACACTAATGGTGTCTTCGTTTCAAGACTACAATGTCTACACAGTTTGATGCCTTTGGGTATCCATAATTTGATACTTTCGAGCATCCATAGTTTTGAAATCTTTGAATATCTGCAGTTTCAGTTATCAACACCCACAAGAGTGTATAAGCCTAATATAAAAAAATAAACAATTATAAAAAAGAAGTACATTGGGAAAACATAAATAATTGGTGTTGATGATCATTTGCACTTGTATTGATAATTTGTATCAATGGCTATTGACTATCAATGTTTGGTTTATGAATGAATTTATGGTATGAGTTGTGATATTTATGAATGTGTTGGCTTAGATGATGACTGTTGTGAATATTCATCCAAACTAAGTGTTTCCTTACTAAGCTTTCAAGTTTAGCACGAGTGTTAATCCATATAAGTCTAGGTCATAGAAGTGACGTATAGGGAATATCTGCAAGGACTAATGCTATCAGCTAGGAGTAAAAATTCCTTTGGATGTGTCTTTGGATTAAAGAATGATTTTATATATAATAAAGGAAATTACAGCACCCCACTCTCGTAAGACATATACTCGACATCCTAAGTGATGTCTGAGTGCGAATCCCTCAAGGGTGGCACGTTAGAACAATCGAACACTTGAAACTTAGTACAAAATTTTCACATTTATCATACACATATGCGGAAATTAGTAATCAAGTTCGGGCCCGTTCTTTTCTTTCATAACATCAAAATCACATTTATTATTACTACACTTAAGATCATTCTCATTTACAAACCTTTCCACTTTAGAAAGTTATTACAAAATAGATATATTGAAATAAACATGTTACAATAATTGTGGAAGACTCAATTTGAAACAAAAATTTAAAAATACAAATGCAGATGCAAACTAATCCTAACCTTTACCTCTTACTTGAATGCAGAGGTAATACTCTCGTTTGCCCAATGAGGTAACCCTTTTGAGCTTGAAAAATATTACAAAATTTAGGTGAGTTTTGGGAACTCAGTGAGTGACTATCTTCGATGGCTCACTCGTCACATAACATATACAATTCACATAATTCACATCATTTTATTAATAATCATATTGAGTCACATATATTTCACATTCACTTAAAATATATCTCACATTCAGAAAATTAGTCAAACTATTCAAAACATACACATCAAACTCATATGTAATGCTTATGAGACTCATTTTAAATTTGTCATTGTTGTTACCAAGTGCCTATAACTGTCTCGTATCTCTTATGGATATCGAGCTCATTAATAACTATTCTATATCTGTTGGGGATATCGAGATTATTTTACATAGTGAGCCTTTGGTTCTTATACACTTTTTGAGCTTTAAGCTCTTTTTCACATATGAGCTTTAAGCCCTTTTTTAGATGGCTGCTCCAATCACAATAGCCTTTATCTTTCATGCATTTATGAAATAAAATGCATCACATTCACATCTTTTCAATCAGTTACTTTATTTGAATTTACATATATCATTGGATCTTAGTCTAGCATTCAACATTAAGTTCAGAATCACTTTTTCATTTACATACATATTCACATTTCTCTTCGAAAGTCGGTTTGACATTTAACAATCAATTTGTACATCACATATTTCGTCAAACTCCTCGGATGTCCGAAGTCAGAGCAATCACATTTCATTTCAATGGCAATTCAAAGCAGAAGTTAAAACATAACAAACAGTGAATGAGACCATCTAGGTCAACTCATGGTATGCTTCAGATTAGCATTTGCTTCTAAGTTTTGGAAACGTCTGAATATGGATATTTATCTCGTACATCCAAATTATACAATATACATATCACACACACATTAATATTTTGCACAATTATAAGCATTTCTTTATGCAAAAATGTGTATATGGAATGTGTACAATGCATGTTCAATGACAATCCCGAGTATATTATCAAATTTCACAACTTATGCACATTCTCATCTTTAGCATTATTTGCTCTCATAAAATCAAATTCGCATTCACTTTTATTAGATACTCATTACTCATCTCCTTTGAATCATAACTTCAATTATGTGAACCTCTTCATTTCCACTATACACGTGTTTTTGATGCTTTGATATCAACAATTCATTCACTAACGTTATTCTCAAATTATACGATCAAATAATATCCAAACTCTCATTTTTCCATATAGCATCTCCAAAATTCCAGACCTTTGGGTCTATTTTCCATGAACATTGTGACGAGGGAAATGAAATAATTTAATAACACTTTCTTATAAAAAAAATTTCTCCTTTCTCTTAAGATTCTAATGACACTAAGATCATACAAATTGGTTCAGTATTTTGAAAGATATTCTCCAAATAATTCGGAATGTTCTCATTATAAAACAGTACATTGCACTAAACTTTCATCCAGAAATTAAAATTCATAGAGACTGAATTAACACTCGATTTCTTCAAACAATGTGTATCACTATCTGCAGTTTACACCAAATCAAAAAATCATTCCATTCGGATAACTACGGAATAAGATATTGTCAAAATACCGAAGCCTGTTCAATGAAATCTTTCTAGTTATCATATTCTAGCACAGTAAACACTTTCATCTTAAATCCATTAACTCAATTTAAAATTAAGTCACAGTTGTGCAACATAAAATCATAGTCATGTGTCCCATCACACTTGAGTCACAGGCATGCAATGCATCAACAAAAATGAGTCACAGCTGTGCAATCTCAACGCACGGTCGTGCACATCCAATCGGATCAGTCCCATATTTTTCACTCAATTTCTCCCAAATGATTTCATATGGCTAAGATTTTTAGCGGCGATGTAGATTAGTGTGTTATGAGTCCAATGATTTAAGTCACATGTCATTTGAATATCAGGTAAAGAAGATATAGCGAATTGAATGACAAATGTTAAAAAACAATCATTTTTCAGAAAAGTCGCAAGTCACGATCATGTGCCTGCATGATTGCGACCTGCAACTTCATCACTGAAATCATGATCATGCTGAAGCACGATTGAAACACCAACATCAAAAATGCATCACGCATCATCTTTATGGTCTCTACACTTTTCTTCTCTGCTGCATTTCTTCTTTCATTTTTCTGCATTTCCATTTTCTACATATTCTTCATTCTCCTCTCTAACTTTCATTTTAAGCAATCTTTCTCATCTCCAAACATCATCATACACCTATTTCTTAACTCATAACTCATTGTAAATCATCTCTAAAGATACTTAAAGAAGGTCACGCAAATGATAGTAACGAAACAAAGCATGTACTTATATTTTCTTCAACATTTTCTGCACTTATTTATATAAGATCTCAATGGTTTTTCAAACTCAATAATCATTTCAACACTTTTATAACATATTTGTCATCAAATATGAAAAATCAACACATGTTGTATACTCTGGCTTTTTACTCCTGTTTTAGTATATGTACATTTTCATTTTATAATGTTAACGACTAACTAATATGATGCATGTTTCATCTTATATCACAATGAAAAACCATAAAATGCTTACTTGTTTAAAGCTCTAAAATCTTCAAAATCACATAAACCCTAGCTTTCTAATAACATCGGATGATCAACAGTCTGAGGTTATAGGGTTAGATATTTTAGTGATAGTATACGAGATAACAAAAAGAGATGGCGAGCGAAGAATGAGAGCAAGGCTCGCATTATGAGGGTGAGAAACCTCTGGAAGAAATGAAGTTTTCTAGAAGATGGAGAAAGTCATGGGGAAGATATTTTTAGACAAGAATAGTAACTTAGTTATTCTAGTTACAAGAACTTGACTTTGGTCTTTCAATTTAAAAGAACTGGAGTTTAAGACTTGGACTTTTGTCCAATTTCTAAAGCCTTAACTAGTTTCTCATTTAACTAGTTCAAAATTTCTCCAGATCTTACTCCAAATGTCTCCCGAAATTCCAATATCACTTTCTCACAAATCCTAAAGTCATAAAAAAATATTCAATATCATTCAACTCTTATTTCTATCTCTATTTATCTATGTACTTGCCTCTTAGCATTTTTCCTAGTCCAATAATATTCAACATTTTCAGAATTTATTCCCAAAATTAACAAAAAATTCAAAATCACTAACCACACTTTACAATTAAATTTTCAGTACACATAAACCACCATTCTCAGTAAAATCACCTTCACATATATAAGTTAATTATACCCGGAATGTTAATGAATGAATGTACAGTCATTTTAATGTGTGTAAAAATTCAAATTCACAAATGTGTACGCTAACAATATGCATAAGCATGAAAAATTCTTTTTTCTTAATCTCTTATTGATCTTACATGTACCGTATTTTTAGGTTCTAACTCTTAATATGGGAATGAGATGTTACAGAAATGGTAAGTTTTCCATTTCGATTAACATGTAAATATAAACATGTAATACTATTTTTCAATGATAATGTTAAATAATATGAAATTCTGTAATATGTATGAGCCTTTGGTGATGGTACTTCTTCTAGCTGATAGTGATGAGAAAGCAATAATGGTTTATCTTTATGATGCCATACAGAAGGCGAAGGAAGCAATCACAGCTAATTTAAAATGTAGTGCCCCCTTACCATAGGGTATCCACCGGAACGCCCGTAGGTCATTCCGATAAATATCCCACGACAAGAGACCACTACT
>JANZLF010000007.1:7130042-7141636 GCA_026546835.1 Erythroxylum foetidum | reverse complement strand
CCCGTGTGAGAGATGATAGTTCATTAGAGAGCTTAAGAATTGATTAGATTATAAACCGATAGTTAATCGAGAGATAACAATTTCGGTGATTATAACTCAAGAGAGAGAAATCTACTCTACGATAGTCTAGAACTGACATCCCAATAACACAAAAGTGATTAGGTTAGTATTAATGGTAGGATAAATCCCTCTCTCATAATTTGGTAAATTCTATCGTATGATTTCCCATTGTTGAATTGTTGGTGCTTAATATTTAATTTTGTTGAGTTAATTTTGCAAATTAATATATTGACAATTATCCATGTTTCCTTCTCTGTGGTGTTTTATTTTCATTTTAGTAATTTTTTGAGCCTTTGATAACATAGAATTAGATTAGTTTAACCTCCTCTTGGGATTGATCCTTTACTTACTACAAATCACGACCTGTGCACTTGCAGTATTTGAGGGCTATAAATTGTAAGCTTGTGAATCAGACAAATAATTTTCCTAATTTCTTTCTCTATAATAGTCAATGATGAGCCCTCAAATCTATTCAAGGCAGCACAAGGTCTTAAATAAGGGGATCGCTTGTCTTCCTATCTATTCGCAATCACTATGAAAATTCTAACATTACTAAAGCCCCTAATTTCAAATATCTAACTACTTTTTACTAATGATATACTAATGCTATATGGTACAAATTCTTCGTCGATCAACATGCTAGTTAGCTCACCAAAAACCTTTAAAGAAGTATCAGGTTTGAGTGTTAATCCTTTGAAAAGCTCCTTTTATATATCTGCTTCTTTACATTCCAATACTAGTTTACCAACCTTTTTAATCAAATTGAGGTTTCAAATTCCTCCTTTTAAATACCTTTGTGTTCCCATCTCAACCAAGAGGCTTAATGTTGTTTATTGCTCCACGTTGATCAGCTCCATTGAAAGAAGATTGTTATCCTAGTGCAATAGATTTTTGTCTTGTGGTGGAAAGTTATAGCTCGCCATCTTTGTGCTCGATAATATCTACATATATTGGTTTCTACATCTTGGTATCCCAAAAGGGGTGTTGAGAAGGATTGAAAACTAATCATAGACCTCATTTGGAGTAGTACATGTAACAACACCCATGGTAGAGCTAATGGCAAGATTATCTTGATTGTTTTTCATACTGTTATCTACTCAATTTGGAGAGAAAGGAATCAGAGGATATACAAGGGTGTTGAAAAGAGCAAACATCAGCTTGCAGAACATATAGTCAATTTGATAGGCTTGTTTGAAGTTTCTTACGCTGACAAAAAGGCAAATTACAAAATCCGTTGCTGCTGTTAGTGATCAAGAGATTAAAAGCGTTTAACTTGATGTTTGTTCAGTCCCCGTTTCTTCAAGCTCCAGAACAGCATTAAACCCAAATTCACTTCCTGGTGTAAACGACCTCTTCAGTTCCTCCGCCTTCTGAATTGTGTTAACTTTGTTGTCTTTTACCTTCAAATTTTCCTGTTTTGAACAAAGAACATGAATTTCACTACTCCTACAAACAGAGGAAGATTAAAAAGCGTTAGCAGAAGTAACTTGCCCTTTTCGCATAATCTGCCAGAGTTGAGCTAACTATTTCCTGTATCACAAAGTTAGTCACACGATCCTCTCCAAGAATCTGCAGCAAGAACTCCTGTGGGACCTGAAAGTAGAAATTATATACAAAACTTACGAGGCGTCACTGAAGATTATCCTTAACAAACGCAAGCAAGCTGTGTTAAGACTGCGAATAATTGTCTCATAAGTGCTATGAATGTCGTGTGAAATAAGTACAAGACTAATAAATTTAACCATTAAGGTACAATCGAGATCAATCCATTATCAAATTTAACAAAAACTTGTTGTAAGCCACTCACCTTGGTTGTTTTTCCTGGATTAGGCCAAGTAAACATGGGAAAAAAAAAACAAGAAGATTAGCATCCCATACTCTGCAAGTAGATATTCTACACAAATGGATGATGGTGAGAAACCAAAAAACTCTCAGAATGCCAAAAGTTTTTCTATTCAAAGACGAAGTAGGTAAAGAGATTATTTTGCATTATTAGATTCTGCTTAGTGAAAGACTGACAGTTAAAAAGCAGTAGCATCAAATCTGGACTAGAAAGCCATTTTTAGAATCTAGAATCACACATATAACCAATTTTCATGGAAAATGCAGTCTGAAACCACTTATCTTATGCATCTCCATTTATTTTCTCTAGTATTAACCCATCATCTGCAGTAGATTATGTATGGTAAGTTATTCCAGATTATTTGGAACATTAATAACATTATGAACCTTGTAATAACAAGGACTCAGTATTTTCTCACATGACAGAATAGATGCTTACTTTATCTTCTGCTGCATTGAAGAACAGACCGCCAGTAATCAAAACTATTGTTTATAACTAAGTTTGCAGTCAACATAAGAGACAAGAAAACACTCCTGAATGACATCCCTATCACATTTAGTCCTCTCCTCCCTCTGACTTACTTTCCAGCATTTCAAACGTTTTCATCTTTGTTATTGCCTCTTCTACGATCATTCGTCTCCAAAATGTTCAAACAACTACGTTTTACCAATCAGACGAGGGGTTCACATAGAACAAAATTAGGATAGATGGAGATGACAATGTGGAAATTACCTCCTTTTTCTCTCCGAAATCCAGGAATTGGAGGTGCACTGCGTGCTAAATCTCTTAAAACCTTACTAAAAACTTTCTGAGTGTCATCTCCAGTCAAATCCACTCTAAGCTGATTCATTGTTGAATAACTTCACCACTTAAATTCCAAAGTAAAAGCATTAAAAAAAAATTCCAAACTCATTATTAAACCAAACCCCAAAATAGTATTTCTTCCATCTAATAGACAAGCATTGTATAGCATTGCATATTCATAATGAAGCATACCTGGATTTGATCTTTTTCTCGGGTCTCCTCAACGAACTTGGCATTCTTCAGTGTTATTACACTATCTTTGAGGTCCGCAATCGAAGCTTCTAAGCCTATTTAGAGTCCTCCAAGAAAACGGCAATTAACTAAAATTGCTCTGCAGCGGAAATTAATGAATCAAAATCGAAATCGTAAAATTGGACCTGAGCCAACCGCAGATATTGGCGCAAATCTTCGAGAAGAAAACGATAACCTGGACATACAATATCAGATTAGTCTCCACATCAATGAGGTTCAAATCAAACCGGCGTCTTTTCATTTTATCTACCTGTTATTGCAGAGTAGTGGCTTTACTCCGGAAAAATTACCCACGCATCTAGAAACTTCGTATCTATCTGAAAACCACTGCAATCGAAAATTTGAAAGCCATTAGAAGGAAAACCATAAAGTTGGTTCGGTTTTCAAGAAAATGGAAAGCAAACAGACACTTGGGCGTGGAAAATGGCAAAAATGCACAGATGCTGGAGTCGTTAGGTCCATTTCAACTTGTATTGTATGTTCAGTTTGGAGGTAGAGCAAAGCTGATAATAATTAGGGGGAGGAACCAGTGGTTCGCAAAGCAGATGATGGTTATAAATAACTTAAAATGACAAAAAGTTACGTCTTAAAATATAAACTCAACCTGACAAATAAATAAATTAGACGCACACAGAAAGCCGGTCTAATGTCCGATATCAAGTTTCGCGGTGAAGCAAAATTTAGAAAGTTCTGATAGCATATAACTGTACCTTTACATAATAGAGATGTTATTTTTAATAGACTTACATGTAAATACAACAGGAAAATAAAGATGCAGGTCAACAAAAATGAATAATTAAAATTGGCACTCAGAAAATTTAAGTAAATAGAATTACAATACAATACATAAGGACATACTTGATGGTTAACCTTATCTTCTAGTACTTTACACTCTATAAAGACCGACTCATTTTATCGTTAGTCACGAAAGAAGTCTTCACTGAGCGACCCACTGGCAAAGGCCTAAAGACCATTGGGTTGGATTTTTTATGCAATAATTATGAAGCGTGAGGATTCTAAAAAGTATCATTTACCCTTATCCTATCACGCTAGACTTTCCTAATTCTAGTGACTGTCTCAGTGAGGCCTAACTTTGACAAATTTTTCTTGACCACTTTCTTTAAGGTTTTATAAGACCTTCATTTCTTCCTTTTATAGCTACTAAGGTTTATTATCTCACAGCGTCTTACTAGAATATTAGAGGGCATCATGCGCATATGCCCAAATCATCTAATTCGTTTCTCTCTCAACTTGTTTGCAATACTAGTCACTTGTAATATGACTCTCACTACCCAATTCCATACCATATCTCTTATAGTAATGTCACACATCTACCTAAGCATATGCATTTCTACTACTAATAACTGTCGCATATGTCTACATTTATAGGCCAACACCCTGCCTCATATAACATGGTTGGCCGAATCATCATTTTATAAAACTTTTCTTTAAATTTTACAGGAACCTTTTTATCACATAAAACACTTGATACACTTCAGCATTTGATCCACTAAGATCTAATACAATTCAATATATCTTCATTGATATTTACCATCTCTCTGAATGGTAGATTCGAGGTATTTAAAACTTGATTTCTGTAGTATGATGTCAGTGTCAATCACTACCACCGCTTCTTGTGTCATTTGGCTATCCGAAAAGTTACATTCTAAATATTTCGTCTTGGACCTGGTCATTCTTAAAACTTTTTTGATTCAAACGCTTCTCTCCAACGTTCTAACTTGGCATTGACCCCCTCCTTGATCTTATCCACTAGGACAATATCGTCACCAAATAACATACACCAAGGTACATCCTCTTGAATATGTTTAGTAAGTTCATCTAACAATAATGTCAACAAAAAAGGACTTAAAGTCGAGCCTTAGTATAGTCTAACATCAATAGAGAACGCTTCCGTGTCACCTCCTATCGTCCTAACACTAGTTAATGCTCCTTTATTTATATCCCTAGTCACTCTGATATACGTCCTATAAATGCTCTTTGCCTCCAAACACCACCATATAAGTTCTCTAGGAACCCTGTCATATGCCTTCTCTAAATCTACAAAAACTATATGCAAATCTCACTTTCGTTTCCTATAGCATTCCATTAGTTTCCGAAGTAGATGTATTGCTTCTTTCGTAGACCTACCAGACATAAACTCGAATTGGTTGGCCGATATAGAAGCAGCTCTTCGGATTCTCTTTTCAATTACCTTCTCTCATAGCTTTATGATTTGACTTAGTAATTTGATGTCTGGATAGTTTTGGAATTGCTAAATGTTAGGCCCGGGTCCTGACATCTATCCCGAGGTGGCCCCTCGGGGTCGTCGAGTCGGGGTGCGCGAAGGAAGAGACGAAAACGTGCGAAAAAGTAAAGAAACAGCAGCGGAAAAGAGGCGGCCTCGCCGCGGCAACGGATTTCTCGCCGCGGCGAGTGACCAACCTCAAGGGGTTCGTCGCGGCCAAACCTGACCTCGCCACGGCGAACTCGCAAGTGCTCGCCGCGACGAGGGACCAGTCTCGCGTCGCGACGAACACCTTGGGCTATGCCGCAGCTAGCTCCCCAACTTTTGGACCCGTCCCCAACATCCATGCAAAAATTCATACAAACACACATACATATACATTCTATCACCTACACATGCATTTGAAGTTAAGCACCCCCATAAACGGAAGAATTTCATGTCATTACAATTTCAAAGAAATTTAGCAAGTATTCTTAACAATACACAATACATATCAAAGTTAAATCCAAAAATACATGAGAATGCTCCATGATGACATGCTTAGAAGCTAACCAAGAGTACTAACTTAATACAAAAGCTTCTAACTATCTTTGAGGTTCCGATGCCTTGCAAGGATCACGATCTTCTCGTTCTACACCTGAGGAGTGGGAGATAATAGGGTGAGCTGCAAAGCTCAGCGGCTTATACATTTATAACCGTTAGAAACGAGCCACACATTCAGGCATATGTATATATATACAAGCATGAAGCAAGTCAACACTTATCAATTTAGAATCATCACAAGAATATGTCATGCTATTTTTTTTGAGTTCACAACATAACAATTTATTATGCATCACACCTAACAAATCAATAATGAAATACATAATAAATGGCTCGAGAGTTCCGTGGAACAAAACGAATAAACTGAAGTTTATACCTTGAACAAAAAGAGTCTGATTTCTCAGGATCTCGTGGCCTCAAGCGGGCAGCCGGGAGAAGGCTATACATAGACGTGCACGTTACTAACGAAACATTCCTCTCTTGCCCAAACAAAGCACATATTCATTCGTTTCATGCTCAAATCATTTTATCAAAAGCGTTCATACTTTTCATTCTTACAAAATGTCATAATATCTTTCAAGGCAATACATATTCACAATCACAATACATTGTCCATAATTTCAAAGCCACACACGCATGCAAGCAAGCAAGACAATTTGTCCATACAAACAACAACTATAAATATATTACCCACCTAGTATCGCTTGACAATCCAAGTTCACTATTGTCCTCCCTCTTGCGATTGGATCAGGTCAGTTTGGTTTCCTATAATAAACCAAGTTCCCATTCAAACCACATTCAAAGGAAATATTCAATAAGCTTCGAAAATAAAAAAAGCTAACACTAAAAATCTATACTCGACTTCCATCTAAATTTCCATCTAAATTTCAGATCCTTAGAGACTAACTCCCAACTTCCATCCTTCATAAAACTTGTAGCCCTATGGCTCTAGTTCACAACGAATCAGAAATCACCTCATTTGGACATTTACAGCAAAAGTTATGCCCAAAATACCAAAATACCAAAATACCTCTGTGCTGAAAAACTGGAGCTCGCCGCGACGAACGGCCTGTGCGTGCCGCTGCGTGCACACTAGTACGAACCACGACGTACACCCCTCTCGCACGCCGCGACGTGTACATTTTTGTGCACCGCAGCGTGCACACCTTCGCACGCCACAGCGTGCTCCAGGAACCCCTCCCGAAACTGATTTTTCTTGCATTTTTCATCCAGAAACCTACCATTTTGCAAATGCAACACATCTAAACCTTAAATCATGTCTTATACTTCATTTCTAACTCATTATAACCTTAAAAACCATCACAACTACAACAAGATCATCAACCCAAAGAAATTCAACCATTTCTCCCAAAACTTCTTAACAACCGATTCTAACTCATACCAAGCTATTCTAGGGTTTCATCTAACCCAAACAAGATGAAATGAAGCTAAACTTACCAGGAATTTGCTTCAAATCCGTCGAAATCCTCTAGGAATGAAAAGCCCTTTTTTCTCTTCTTCTTCCCAAGCTCCACGGCACTCCTCCTCTCTTTTCTCACTTTCTCCTTCTTTTCCTTCTAATTTCTTCCACTTAAGTCTAAATGGAATGGACAAAGACCAAATTGCCCCTCCTAGTAAAGCCTTAACCTCTCCAACTTAAGTGATCTTCCCAAAATGCCCTCAAATATTTTTTCTCTTTCATTCCCATTTATACCACATTATACTCAACTTAATCTAAATTTTCCATTAATACTCCAAATTTAATCACACTAAACAATAAGTCACACAATCAAGATAATTCATGCTTAATACATCAATTAGAAGAAGAAAAAATTTGGGGCCCAACATTAATTTCGTCTCTAAGATTTTCAACATCTGGATGGAAGTTGAGCATAGAATATTTGCTTTAGTATAAGAATGATTCGAAAAATAGGGTCTGACACTTACAATATCAAAGAATGAAGATGAACCTAGGATGACTAATGAGGGTTAACTGGAATAACCATACATGGTAACAAGTATAAGAACATGTTTTAGGACATCCCAGTTGGGCTCCGGAATTTAAGGTCCAACAGTTATGGTATCAGAACGCAGAATTAGGATCTTACGTGGGCATTTTTGGAAATATGTATCAAGTTACATATATTTTGACATGTTTAAGCATGCAGTAGCAACAGATCCTTAGTCAAGGTGCATATGTATAAGTTACACGCATTAGTAATTGTTAAGAGTTTGACCTAATAGAAATAGTAAGAAGAGAATGATGATCTGGAAGAATGTGAGAAAATGAAAATTTGTGGATATTAGGTAGTCTGATATGTTAGAAATAGATGTAGTATTTGTGATTATGTAGATGAATATGGTGAAGAAATTTTGATGTGGATATATGCTTGAATTGATATGGATATGAAAATCTTTTCATGAATTGACTGAGAAAAAATAAAGACATATGTGGAAATGATAAGAGTTATGATCCGGTATAAGAAGATATTAGTGGAATTGAATATGACATCAATATTGTACTGTGAAGGTGTAGCCTTGAATGTGATATGGATGTGAATATATTAGTATGGATTGTTTGAGGAAAATAGGGAGACAAGTAGAAATGATGATATTAAAGTGTACAAGTAAAATATAAGGAAAACATAAATTACTATGATCTTAAGAAGATGAAATTGGAACCTAAGTGGTTGTTTGATTAATATGACAAGAGTTATGATCCTCTATAAGAATGTGTTAGTGGAATTGAGATTAGAACTTTATGATGATTATACATCTATAATTTTGAATCAATGGCGAATATATATATTTAAGATGTAATGTGAAGGATAATTGGAAGATGAGATGAATGATAGCGATATATATACAAGTTCAAAAGGTTAAGTTGAATTGTTATTGTGAGTACCTATCTGATAATGGGATCATCATAATGAGAATATTGAGCACATATTTATTATATGTGTGAAGATGATATAGGAAGCAATCTATGACTTAGTGGATATTTGTTAGTCGAAGTTCTCATAGTTTAAATTCTAAAAGAAACTAGAGTAACACATGAAAGTGCTTATAATGATCAATCGGGGATAGATTGAGATTGTTGATGATGTTACAATGAGTAATGAATTCAAAGATAAAGAGAAAATATCGTCTAAGATCAATGGAGATCAAGTATCAATAGTGTAAAATATAAATTTCTGAATTAAGGGAGATAAATATGTGGACAAAATGGGACGATTTGATGATGCATATCTAAGCATATGTGACCGTAATTACATCTACTACTTCATTGAGTTTTGGTGATTAGAATATTATGGCCTTGTAAGAACGATAGAAATCAGTCCTCTTGAGGTATTAAGGATAGCTAATAATGTGATGATGATAACAGATGATTGATAAAGATTACATGAACAGTATAGATGATAGTACCAAGAAACTCTCTTTCAAAAAAGAATTGCACATAATTATATTAAACAAATCAGATAGTTATGTTAAAAATGATCAATGGAAGTACAAATCAGAAATGAATCTGTAATGATTCAAAAGTAAATATTGGAGTCATATCCCTAGCGGAGACTTAAGCATGAAATGTAGAATATGCTACAGAGAGTGTATGCATTATGTTTGATGTAAGTATCCAACTATGGGATTGGATTCTTAAAATTGAGGTGGCATTATTGCTAATATGAGGAGCGTGTATGTTCATGTTACATTCCGTGCAAACATGTTCGAGAGATACAAATTTGACCTGATGAATGTATTACAAACACTGAAAGTTAAGATTGAAAATAAATTAAAATGTATGGAGAAACTAGTATGAAAAAGCAAACATTAGAAGAATTCAATGTGAAATTAGAGGAAATCGAATGAATTGAGAAAATCATTCAAGAAAGGAAGTCAATTAGGAAATTGAAAATAACGTAAGACAATGTTACTTCATTGAGGAATTAGTTATTTAAGAAATTATGAGAACTAATCATGGGCATATGAAGTTTGATAATAATTGTTTGAAGTTATTAATTTCCCTGACAGTACTATGGTATTGAAGATTAAAGTAATCCAAGCAACAACAAATTTTTTTGATGATGTATTAAAGGTATTTGAAAAGTTGAAAAGAATAGTTTAAATACGTGAAGAAAAATGTGTAAAGCGTATGAGTAATGAAAGTAAAGAGAATTTTGAGGAATTATACTAATATTAATTATATCATACGGATTTGGAGATTTCATAGTATACAATGATGTTGTGCAAGAGATTTGGGTAAAATCCAATGCAGCATAATAAAATGATTTTACATGTATAGAGACAACTAAAAGTCCTATGAGTTGACTATTCAATACATGATTTAGAGCTGCTATAGTAGTGATTGCTCTGAAAATTTGGAGACAGTATATCTATAGGAACATCTTGGATATATATATACATGTACAGATCATAAAAGTTTGAGGAAGTTTTTTAGTTGAGCAAAATTGAATACGAGACTGAGATAATGGATATAAGTACTGAAAGACTATGATTGTCCAAATGAGTAATTCCAAGTAAAGTTAGTGTTATATCTGATACATTAAGTAGAAATTCAATATTGAGGTTATTAGATCTAGTGTAAAAAGGAGCATACAATGTGGAGCTGAATTTTAGGCAATCAAAGTACTATTTGCTATGGAATTGAAGACTAGTTTCACATGAAAGGATTAAACAAGTGCAAATTGAGGATCCAGAAATTGTGAATCTTACTAAGAAATTGAAAGTGAAAATGAATTTTGTGTTCAAATAGGAAAAATGATACTTTGTGATTGAAGTAAGAAGTATATGTAATCGATAAAGATGATTGAGCAAAGAGATTGTTAGATAGGCATAAATAACAACCCATAATATACATTCTAGTAGGATTATACCGAACATCATTTAGTGGCTAAGAATGTATAATCAAGTGAATAAATGTTTAAATTGTCGATGGTCTTAACTATCAGAGATATGCTTAAGGCTTATAGTTTGGAGTTCATATGAACTTGAGATCAATGTATAGTTCTATTTGACTTTAAGCATCACAATCATTATCTTGGTGATTTCATTAGAATACTGTATGAGGAGTTAGATGGCAAAAGAGTAGTCTGCCTCTTTATTAGGATGAATAGGGTCAAGGATGGTCGAAAACAAGAATTGATAGAGATGTTACTGATAGGTGAAATTTATCAATATTAGAACTTAAGAGATTCAAGAAGGATGAATAAGTTAGGTGGATCAACACCCAAGATATGGAATATAGTAAGATAGACATAAGAGTTAATTGTATTAACACTATACTGATGTAAATTATTAAGTGAAAGTTAAATTTATCTCTAAGAGTATCACTGCGCTAAAGTGTGCTTAGGCTTGGAAAAAGGGTTAGCTAAGCTCGACAGGAATAGGTTTGTATGAAATAGTTATGAGAAGTGCTACTGAAAAAAGATATCTTAGATTCGTAATGTGATAAATGTGAGTATGTTAAGAATATTGATATGATATGATATTGGTGTCATCAACACAGGAAGCGAAAAATTGTGAGTAATCTGAAATATATTGAGGGAATACAAAAGATAGTGTGATGTCTTAAAAGGTCATGGAAGGATTGATTGAATCCATTAACTAGGCTGATTTGAAAGAAATGATTCAAGTAATGGAGTTAAATGGAAAACGAAGGAGCACAAGAGGAAGCATACCTTGCCTTTAGATTAGTCAAGTAAGAATTTCGAGGATGAAATTCTTTTAAGAGGGGGAGAAATGTTGGCCCCCAAATTTTTTTCTTAATGAATAAGCATGATTTAAATAATTTTTAAGATTTTGATAGATTAAATTTTTCGAGTTAATTAT
>JANZLF010000007.1:7098122-7124712 GCA_026546835.1 Erythroxylum foetidum | reverse complement strand
AACGTGGAAACCCTCACAGGAAACTCCTTAGAATTAGTTGAGATTTTAGACAAGTATAGGATACATATAGAATGTATTCAGGAGACTAAGTAGGCAGGAGCTAAAGCAAATGAGATAGGGGGTTCAAATTATGGTACTCGGGAACAGGGGCGGATCCAGAAATTTTTTTTAGTGGGGACAAAATTTTATTTTTAATGGTGGAAAAATTTTAATAGGAGTAAAATTTTATTTTATTTATGGGGGCAAAACTTAAAATAATAATTTTTTATAACGTATTTGTTGGAGGCAGTGAGGGTAAGTGCCCCCACTTGCCTCCATTGTAGATCCACCCCTGGTAACGAGAATCAGAAAAGACTGATGTGAGAAGATTATAACAAATAAATGAGCTCCAATCCGAATTAAACATGTAGGTAGAAGGACTGTACTGGGTGACACAGAATTGGTAGTATTCCTAATTAAGGTAAGCGTAGATTTAGCAAATATCCATTGTCAAAAAAGCTCTTTTTTTGTAGAGGGTTAATAAATGCCTTGTTTCCTAAACACAAATGCCCTCTCTCTCCCTCTCTCTCTCTCCATCTACAACTACACCCTGCTGTTGTCTAAGGAAGAAAACTTCAAACCAAACTTACCTTGTATACTAAGTAAGTCTAGCCTTCAAAAGTAATAATTCTTATGTTGTTACCCATCTAACTGCAACTAACAACTTCCATCTAACGAATACAATCTAAATTACAGATAGAGAAAACTATGTTAAAAACATGGGACTTTGACTTACTAGAAGCAAAGCATACAAGAAAGATGAAGCAACCTCCTATCCCAATTTTGCATATCCGAAGCCAATGGAAGAACATGGATGTAGAGGAAAAACTTCACGTATAGAATTTTGTTGCTAAACTAATAGAAACAAACTCAAACCTCCAATAGCAATTAATTAATATATCAAAGAACGAAACGCACTATGATCAACAGAGACACTAGATACTATTAACAACATAAATAAATGCATTCATATCCAAAGAGTTTGGACTCCGCAAACCTGTAAAATCACGAAACCTAGATATGGAAATCTCACGACTAAACCCAAAAGCACATGAGGGATACAAAGGGAAAAACAAAAATGTAATGGATAATCTGGAGAAAGTAAGTCAAGAGAGAAAAGAAAACTTACTTGTTCTGTGACAATACAAAAAATCTTATTTGCTCACATACCTTTGAATGTTCAAGACAAAACAACTAGTACCTTCAGGTGGGTTATTGTCATCTGTTGTTGAAGAGTGAAGATGTGCGCTGTTAATAGATCTGACGAACTTTGAGGTAATGCTCATGTCAAAGCACTCAACATAGATCAGACTCCTAAACTTGCGATGGCGATTCTCGTCCCCCGGAGGCACTTACTCTTCTCTCTGACCGCAACTACGATGTTCTTCGTCGGCGTGGCATTAGCCGAGGACTTGCTTCCTTCCCTCCCACCTCTTCTTCTTCCTCATCTTTACTCTTCTTTTGTTGGTTTTAGGTACTTTTCAAAAATTGTGATGTACTTGACGAAGGGCATGATTTTTTGAGGTTTAGTACAACGAAGGGCATGAAATCTAATATTAACTTCCGTATGGCGTCATAAAGAAAGTGTTGTATAATTGGTCTACATGTGATAAAATTAGTCTACATGTTATAAATTTGTGATAAAATTTGTCTACGTGTTATATAATTGAAAGTCTTTGTGCATCTTAAAAAGTATATTCACATAATTATTAATTAATAACTTAAGGAGGTAATTATTTAAAGATATTTTTATTTTCTATAAATTTTTTTAATTAGTTGATGTATAAGATAAAGTTTACAAGATAAATATATATTAAAAATAAAATCATGATATATTGCATTCATATATTGTCTCTAAATTGTTTAACGTCATCATTCGATTAAGACTAATATTTAATATAACATAAAGATTAGTATACGTTATGCTTTTCCCCCTTATAAATAAGGCAGTTTATCTCATAAATTAAAGTATGAAAGTACTTAAACAAACAATGAGTTTTAATTAGAAAAAATTTACTAAATTGACTCAATATGAGATTTTCATTTAAATCATTACTTATATGTATAAGAAATTATTATTACAACGATTATATAATTGATCTTTTGACTTGAGATATGTAAAGTTTCTTATATATGGATTGTTATATTTTAATATTACTTGTAACCTATCCTAGTCAAGGGTAACTCAATTAATAGTTATTAGATATAACATTAATTATATTGAAGCACTTAAGTGATTAATATATGATTCTCACCCTAAAGTAATTAAAGAAAATGTTTTTCTTGTTCTTGATTGGCATTTATTTAAAAAATTCTTAATCAAGGTGGAGTGATCCTTTTAAAATAATTTTCGAATGTAATTAATAGAATCAATTATTAATGGTAGGGAAATAACATTATAAGAACTAAATATAGTAGATATTGATTTTATATTCTATGTATAATCATAATATTATATGATAAAATGGATTGAATTATAAAAAAAATCATATACAAAAATATTAGTCAAAATCACTTTAACATTTTAAGCGTTTGAGTGTCATTATATGTTACTTGATGTCAATTTTAATCAACATTTATAAATTGCTTAATTATAAAATTAAAGAGTTTAATTTATCTAATCTTCAATATGATTTAAAGTATAATTTATATTCATTGTCAATATATTAAGGAACGTAATGAATTACATATAAAGAGCAGCCGAAGAGAAAAAAAGTAATTTAACAAAATTGAATTTAATTTCAAATTTTAAGAACATTTAAATATATATTTAATAAATAAAAACAAATATAAAATATTAGAATTTATTAGGATTGAACATTAATTGAAATCAGAATAATAATTCAAATTAAATTACTAAAAAGTCTAATCTAATAAGGCGTAAAAATAGTTATTGCATGAATCGTGAAGAAAACTATGCTCTGTTATCATTATTATCATCTTATTAAAGAAGCGCATCGTTGGTGAATCAATAGTCGATTGTGGTGCTTTTATCTGTTGATGAGATAAGTTACAAGTTGCTAGAGCTGTGGACTGATGGTGGTTGGGGTTGGCGATTGGGGTTTCACATGTAAGTCAGCTTCTGGTGGCAAAGATGGCATTGACATATGGGATCACTGTTGTTCCTTTTTCTAATAATTGCATGCAATGGCTAGAAGGCAGCTTCTACGGGATGGAAAGCAGCTATAGAAGATGGTGTAGCTGGTGTGGCACTGGTTTTATTGCTATCTGTAACAGAAGGTCTAACCGGCAATGATGACAACGCGACCATTAGAGACAACTTTAATAGGTTAGAGATGGAGTAGAGCAATTTGGGAAGCAGGGTGGAGATACGTCAACACACAGGCGGCGGGATGGTCTAGGCAGTAGCCGTTTCAATACAATGGTGGAAACAAGCGGCCATTGGCAAGGACACAATGAATAGTGACAGTGACGGCATGGAAAAAGGTTGACAATATTTACCAAAATAAAGGTAGAAAATAGGAAAAGATAAATTAAATTAAGTTATAAAAGGCAATCATTGACAATGACATATCCTAACTCATACGAGAATGCCATCAACCATGAACAATAAATTCTAACAATAAACAACAAGAAAAGTTTAAAATATAATTAAATAACTATAAAATAAAATACAATAAAAAAGAAAAAGGATAATGGTTAGATTAATAAAAGCTATACTTTGTTAATATTATAGTTTTCGTTAACAGCACCAAAAAGCTTGATTGACTAGGATTAGGTCAATATTCAAATTTACTACAAGTGCATTGTATAGCTATATCTAGCATAGACAATTACAAGCCGATTCTATTATAATTACTAGTAATTACTCTTCTGATTTTGGATTTTAATTAAAAATTAAATTAAAAATAAAGTAAGAATTAAAACAAATTTGAAACACAAGACAAAGGAAAGCATTTAGAAAAATCAATATCAAAATTACAGTTTTTAGGTGATAAATCCCTCTAAAAATCATTAAATATAAAGTCTTTATCATACAATTATATTATTGATTATTGAACCATGAAATTTTCTATTTTATATTAATATCTTTCTCAAGACTATTAACAACTAATTTATCAATTGATGAATAAAAATCTTTCTAGTTAAAATCCTTAGGATTGCATTATCATCTCGTGAATTCCATTGTTTTATTTGACCTTAATCTAAAGGACTTATTTTAGGAAGGATTTATGTCAGCCTATCTTTAGGATTGAATGCAACCCCTTCCAATTATGGTATATCTATAGTTCATACAGGAGGATTTCTCAATCTCAATCATATGAAATCAAATCATACACTAATGTTTTGCATATATAAACAAGAATAAAATGCATAATTGAATCGCAATAAATCAATCAATATAATTGTATTGAATAAAAGATTAAATCATATTGTTATCACAAACTAGGGTTCATTACTCTTATACACTAAACATATTTAGTTACTACTTATACAAAATAAAAACAAAGTTAAATATGCAGAAAAACTAATAGAAAACAAATAAATCATAATTTTAAATCTTCCTTTTTCTCCTATTGGATCTTTTTGCAAGTTTGGATTTGATATTGTTATCTAATATATCTCTTGACATATTCTTTGTGTTTTCACCGTCTTTTACTAAAAAAAATATCACCTTTGAATGTGTATCACAACTTAAAATCTCTTAAAAACTTGGCTCTCTTTGTTTTGCCTCTACTCACGTTCATTTGTAGTAAAATGTAGGATTTTTGAGATATACATAGTCACCTACACGATTGTTTACATGACCGTGTAATACCAAAAATACCAAAATTGTGACTTTACACATTCATAGAGACTTACATAAGCACATATATGGCCGTGCAAGTCCAAGTTACTTCACATCTTCATTTTATTCCACAATTTCATCTGCATTCTTCTCTTCTTTGTTTATGAAGGTAATTATTATCTATAATTGCACTTGAAGAAAATTAATTACCGAAAATACAATAAAACTATAAAATAACAAGCAAATCACATTGAATATGGATGTATAATTATAGTTAAGTAAGCATCTATCAGTGATGTACTATGTCATAAATATTTTGGTCATTATTTCTTGAAATATGAAAATAACAAAATTTTCCAAAATAAGCGAACGATAGAAATTAATCAAACCACGACCAACAAACACCATAATACAACCAAATGATCAATTTGTCATGGATTAATATTGAAAACATAAACAAATCTAGTAAACTACAAATTAATCCATAACTATCAAAATATAACGACGTTAATAACTGTTAAACATTCAATTAATCAACAGTACTCTTCAATACCAATTAATCATTAAAATTACAATAAACCTAACAAAATCAAAATTTCCCAAACATCATGCAATTAAATAGTAAAAAGCATAATAAAATAAAAATGAAAAATATGGGTAATTACATTATTGAATCTATGGAAAATCATCTAACACTTCTAGGGATTCAAATTCACAAGAATAAACCATAATAATTTAAAAAATCCCTAGAAACTTCAAATTTAATCATGAAAAATAGTCCAAATGAAACTTTGACTTTTTGTTGTAGGTAATTAGTAGACTAGATATTGATTTACTCTAGAAGAATTTTAGTCTCTCACAATGTAGCCTATTTTTGGTAAATCTTACTTCATCACTCTCTTGATTATGATCATACTTCATCATCTCCAAACTTCCTCACATACCTACTGGCTTCCTTTATTCAACTTCTTTAAACCATTCTCCCTTCTAGAATCCTATGTTTCCCCAATAGTCATTGTTTTTATCTTAAATACATTAACCTAAATTTCTGAAATGAGTTTCCCACCTACTATTTCCACCATTACAAATGCTTCATCCAACACCCCTAGAGCATCTATTATAAGATCTTGGGTGTAGGTTGTTGGAGACAATAAACCTACAACTAAACTATATTTTTCCCCTAAGTGAAGTAGTAGAAACTAGGATTATATCTCCGTCCTTAGAAAAACTCATAATTGGTGCAGAGAGGTGGAAAGCAATATTAGTTGGCTTCTTCCTTGACAAAAGGACTGCGTTTCCTATCATAAAGAAATGCGCCTTTAACAACTGGAAAAAGCATAGTTTAAAAGAAGTATTGGAGAACTTTAAAGATGTGTTTTTGCTCAGATTTAATCATCTAGAAAATGCTAAATAGGTCCTAGAAGTAGGACCTTGGCATGTATATAGTAAACCAGTATGTCTGTAGATATGGAGAAAGGAATAAATATAAAGGAAATTAAGCATGAACAAATACCAGTATGGATATGCATTTATGGAGTTCCTCTTAAATACTGGACTACCTTAAGGTTGACTCACTTGGCGAGCTTTATTGGCAATCCCATATATATGGGCCAAGCAAAAGATGAAATATAGAGAATTAACTATGCTCTTATTTATATTGTGGAAAGTGATTTAACAAACTTACCCAAGGGGATACCTATCATCAAGTTAAATGAGCAGATGCAACCTATTAAAGACATTGTTAGTTACATATACTTGGAAGCCTAACTTTGGGAAAAAGAAGACTTGGAAGCCTACTAGAAAGGTCTTTAAGATTGAAGTATTTCTTGAATTAATAGTTAGGAAGTGGAAGAACACAATCTTAAAGAATCAAATTATTATACTTTAGTACCAAAGGAAGTAATATGACCAAAATACAATTTTAGATCGTTATAAATCATTTAAAAATGCCACAAGTATTGGAGAAATAAAGTCTATGGACAGGAAACTAAGCATGTAGTGTCTGAAATCAATCATAGGAATACAGAGGAAATTACAACACACACTCCAAAAGGGAAGAAATAAGGAAAGGGGAAGATTCAACTCCATCCAACCATAGATCCCCATAAGGTGTAGGGAAAGAAACAACTAACAAATCTAATGTTGAACTAGTAACTAGAAGAAAGTCTAACAGAAAGAAGAAACTCCTCAAAGGAGAACTTTATAAATGAAAGTTCTAATATGTAATGTCAAAGGTGTAAATGTACCTTACAAGAAACTTTTGATTAGGGATTTGATCTTTGATAATAAAGCAAGTATCACAGGTCTTTTGGAAACTAGGATGGAATATGACAAATATGACATATCCAAGTTACTACCACATAGTTGGCAGCAAGTTACAAAAGACTCATAGCATTCCAATGGCAGGATAATAGTGTGCTTCGATACTTCTATTGTACATGCAATACTGGAAACAAAAACTAACCAGGTAGTTCACATAAAGGTGAATGATAAGATGACAAATTTGCAGCTAACATTTCACTTATATACGGCCACAATATTGCATATTAGAGGATGAGTTTGTGGATTACCCTAAGAGAAATTGCAAGAACTAATAAAACATCATGGTTGATTGTTAGTGATTTTAACTCATTCATTAACCCTAATGAAACTAAAGGTGAAATATCTATCAGCCTACCTTGCTCTGATTTTAGGAAGTGTTGAGAAGATTTACAAATACCGGATCTCCCCTTAGGAGGATTTTTTTTAAAGCTAGAGAAATAATCAAAGTAATGGGAACCTAATTAGAAGGAAACTATATATATATATGCTTAGGCAATCATCATTGGCATCAAATTTATACATCCAGTTTCTGTTTACTACAAAATATTCTCTATCTAATCATTCACTTTATGTAACCCTAATATGTGCTTAATTTTGATAAATTTAATCCATTATACTTAGTGATTAATGCCTTAAAATGCTTAGGATACTCACTTTAGGTCATTTTTTATTTTAGGTACATTTCAAAAGTGAAGGAGCTAAAGTGACCTGAAAGCATACTTATTGAGCCATCTTTCAATGTTCATACTCTACTGTCTTCATGGAGTAAGAAGAAGAAAAAGAGACAAGATAGAGCATTAAAATGGAGGTATGTGTAAAATTTTGATTTAAAATGTTACAACCATGAGACTATAACTATAACGTAAATTACATTATCAAAAGAATTAAACTACCTGACCATTCATCATATGATTTTATCCTAGTTTTTAATATGAGAATAACATGTGTGTGGACGACTGAAAGGAAAAAGAGGTGGACAGCTGGAGAATGAAAACAAAGGATGGCTGTAACATGGAGAAAAAAAGACTTATGCTTCACGTTTCAAAAGAAAGACATTTGTCCTTTTCTTAAAACCTAACATGGGAATAGTGAACAAAATGCATGTGAGGGATGAAGCAAAAGAAGAAGAAGAAAGTGTTGGCTAGGGAATAAAGGAGAGTGTGGGGGATAAAAAAATATAACTGAAAGTAGGGAGGTAACTAAATAGGATATGCCTCACTATTAGGCAACTATCCCGTTATTATCTTAACCTAGTTTTTATTATAAGACATAACATGTGATAGCTGGAAGGTGGGGAGAGCTAAAACATTGGAAAAAAAATAGAGTGTATAAAGCTTGATCACATTGTTCTCTTCAGTTAAGCCACTTATCCCACTAATTTTAAGCTAGCTTTTATCATAAAGAAAGGAGGGTGATGGTTAAAACAAGTTAGGTGTTAACTGGAGCAAAAGAGTGGAGTTTTTGGGCTGAACCGAACAACTAATATTCTCCTTCATTTTTTATCAGTTCTCAACTATAATGGAGACATACTTAGCTAATTCTTGGAGCTTGATGGAGAAAATGGAGGTTTAGAACACATGATGCTGGTTCGGAGGTGCAATCAACGCTGAGGAGCACATTTAAGCATACGTCATCTTGTATCATTATCTCTCCCCTTTTCAGACTGTTTATGTTATCTTGAGATTAATGATTAAGTATTATGTAAAAAAGCTTTTGATGGTCTATCGAATCGTTTTCCATGAAAACCCATTGCTAGAATTTAAATATGATACATAATAGTTTTGTTTGAACTCATATATGTCAACTAACAGTATTAAATCATTAGGGATAATGTAATATAGTTTAAATAATCTGAGCTTGTGTGATTATTGCTTAGATTGGACTGTTTTTCTCAATTGTATTGCAGTTGTCTGATTAAACTTAGAAAGCTATTTCTAGGTTAATTGATAGTTAGGGTTAATTAACAAACTCTTCTTAATTAACTACAATTTAAGGAAAAATCAAAATTAATAGAACTTGTTATTAATTCATGATCAATAGTTTAAGAGAGGTGTGAAAAAGATAATTCAATGACATACATAAAATTATGCTTAGGTTGAGATTAAACCAAATAATCGAACTTCAAATCATCCCAAGCATAATATTTTGCATCCCTTTTAATTTTATCTTTTTCATACTTAGTTAAATCATCAGGTAATGATCTAGTAACTAAGCAATTGATGATATCAGCAAACCAAGGAATGCTATCATGTAAAGAAAAGAGATACTCATCCGGAAATGCATCATTCAAAGGCAATGCTTTTTCTAGCAATAGTAATTGACTAATATGATTTGCCACTAAATTCTCAGACCCTTTCCTGTCCCTAATTTCAAGATCAAACTCTTGTAACAATAAAATCCACCTTATCAACCTTGATTTAACTTCTTTCTTCTTCAATAAATACTGCAATGCTACATGATCAGAAATACAATAACCTTAGTGCTAAGCAAATAAGAACATAATTTTTATAAAGCAAATACTATAGCTAAAAGCTCTTTTTTCATTGTAGAATAGTTGCGTTGAGAACTATTAAGTGCTCTAAAGGCATAGTAGATGATATGAGGTTCTTTTCTGATTCTTTATCCAAGCACATCTCCTATAACACGATTGCTAACGTCGCACATTATCTCAAATGGAAAATTCCAGTTCAGAGCTCGAATAATTGGGGCCGAAACCAACTTCTCTTTTAATATGTCAAATCCTTGCTAGCAAGCCTCATCAAACTCAAAAGCTACATCCTTTTGCAAGAGTCTACATAAGGGTTGAGTGATCTTTAAGAAGTCCTTAATAATCACCGGTAGAAACCTGTATCTCTAATAAAAGAACGAGCTTCCCGCATATTTACGTGGTAAGTTAAAGACTTTATGACATCTATTTTTACATTATCTACCTCAATACGCTTTGCAGAAACAATATGCCTCAAAATAAGCCCTTGATCAACCATAAAATGGCATTTTTCATAGTTAAGAACAAGATTAGACTCTAAGCATCTTTCTGAAACCTTGGTAAGATTTGTCAAACACTCATCAAAAGAATTTTCATAGACTGTAAAGTCATCTATAAAAACTTTTGTGATATTCTCTACATACTCTGAAAAGATACTTACCATACATCTTTGAAACGTTGCTAGGGCATTATAGAGCCCAAATGGAATTCGCCAATATGTGAAAGATCCAAATGGACAGGTGAATGTCATCTTCTCTTGATCCTCAGGTGTGACTGGAATCTGTTAGAAACTTGAATACCCATCAAGGCAACAATAATAAGTTCTACCATCTAATCTCCTAAGCATTGGTCAATAAATGAAAGTGGGAATTAGTCTTTTCTAGTTAATGCATTTAACTTTCTGTAATCAATACAAACCCGCCACCCATTTTGAACTTCGGTAGGCACCAACTCACCATCATTGTTCTATACCATGGTAATACTCGTTTTCTTATGTACTACCTAAACTGGACTTACCGACTTGTTATCCGAAATCGGATAAACAACACCAACATCCAAAAGCTTTAGTATTTCTTTCTTGTCCACCTCTATCATAGGGGATTAAGATGCCTCTGTGTTTCTCTACTTAGCTTACTGCCCTCTTAAAGCAAGATCTTATGCATACACGTGGAGGGACTTATCCCTTTTATGTCAGCAATAGTCCATTCAATTGCACTCTTATAATCTTTGAGAATCATAACTAACTTTTCTTCCTCCTCCTCAGTGAGTTTATTGGAGATTATTACAAGAAGGGTTTCTATTTCACCCAAAAATTCATACTTTAAATGCTGGGGTAGCAGCTTCAACTCCAATTTTAGAGCCTACATAATAAAAGGAAGGAGAGTAGGGTGAGATTTAGGTAAGTTAAAAGAAGGGCCACTACTCACCTTTGGTTCTTGCATCTCTAATGCAAGTACTACTTCACGTAACTCTTCCTCAATCATGAACTTCTCTTTAAGCTTACGAAAGCTGCTCGGATATATATAATTGCAAAGCACAACCTTAAGGTTATCATCATCTCTTAAATCGAAAGTTTGGTTAACCAATGGTCCAATAACATCAATGCTAAAAACAGGAAAAAAAAAACATCATTAGGAAATTTCATGGCATCATACACATTAAAGTTTATCATCTCACCATCAAATTCCATGGTCAATGTCCTATCATGAACATCTATCTTTACGCTAGCTGTGTTGAGAAAAGGTCTTCAAAGAAAAATATCAAATAAAATAGAGGATTTATCATCCTCCATATCTAAAACATAGAAATCTGCTGGAAAAAACTAAGCCATGAACTTGAACTAAAACATCTGCCAACACTCCCTTAGGTTAAACCACAGACCTATTAGTAAGTATAATAACTACCCCCGTTTCTTTAAAGGAACAGCACTCAAAGGCAAGTAAATAGAATAAGGCATTACATTTATTGATGCTCCTAAATCACACATAGCTCTTTCTATCCCTACATTCCCAATTTTGCAAGATATGGCAAACATGCCTTTGTCTTTGCAATTTTGAGGTAAATTCCATTGAAGAATAGCAAAAACATTTTCACCCATATTTATTTTCTCATACTTGGTTAATTTATTTTTATTTGAGCACAACTCTTTAAGAAATTTTGCATACTTGGGTATTTGCTTGATTGCATCAAGCAAGGTAATATTTATTTCTACCTTCCAAAATGTGGCAAGGAACTCTTTCTCTTATGTTTCCTTTTTAGGCTTAGCAAGTCTTTGAGGAAAAGAGGGTTGGACTTTCAGAATCTTTGGTTTTTCAGGTATAACACCATTTGATTGCTCCATTATCACCACTTTGTCCTCTGGTGTCAAGTTATGCCCACATTTTTTTGTAGCTGGAATTTCTAGCTCTTTTCTACTTCTCAAGGTAATTGCACTAGCACTTTGTTTTGGGTTCACCATGGTTTGAGATGGCAAATTTCTCTACGACTCTAACTTGCTTAATGAAGTTGCTAATTAACTTAGCTCTCCAGGTTTTGGATGCTTGTTCGTGTCTCCTACTGAAATTGCACCATATTAGTTGCAAGTGCTTTTACAATGTCTTCAAGAGATATACTTGAGTTTACTAGTCTATTCTGAAAATTTTGAAAATATGAAGGTCTAGGTCCATAGCTAAAATTTGGATTATCTCGCCATCTCATATTGTAAGTGCTCGAATGTGAATCATATTTCCACTGAGGTGGACTTGAAAAATTTCTAACAGTATGGGCTTGTTCTTGACCATCATCTTCCAAAGTCAAACACATGTCTGTAGGATGTCTAGCATAGGCAAAAATTCCACAAGCTTTAAACTGTTGCTCGTTACCTACAACCAAATTCTGAACCAAAGATGGTAATTGGTTAATTTTATTCTTTAGAGAAGAAACATTTACCTTATTGACACGTCTTGAAGGTTCTTGACAAGACCTAAATTGTTGAGAATTGGCTGCCATAGTAGAGATCAATTCTCTCACGATTTGAGGTGTTTTATTCTCAATTTCTCCACCGCTGGCTACATCCATCAATTGCCTCTCCATAAGCAATAATCCCCCATAAAAATACTGAATTAAGGCCTGATCTGAAATTCCATGTTGAGGGAAACTTTCACATATCCTCTTAAATCTCTCCCGATACTCTTGGAGAGTTTCATTATCCTTTTGTCTACTCCTACAAATATCTCTCCTTATAATAGCAGCTCTTTTAGCATGAAAGAATTTATCTAAGAACGGTCTTACTATGGCTATCCATGAAGTAATGGATCTAGAAGGCAAATAAAACAACCATTCCTTTGCTGCATCAACTAAAGAGAATGGAAAAGCTCTTAATTTAATCTGGTCTTTAGATATTCCTTGAGGTTTCATTGTAGAGCAAACTATATGAAATTCCTTAGGACGTTTATGAGGGTCTTCATTTAACAAACCTCTGAAAGTGGGCAATAGATGAATTAAACCTGATTTAAGCTTAAATACTGCTTTCAAAACTGGGTATGTGATACAAAGAGGTGGTTGATTAACAGGGGGCATTGCCAACTCCCTTAATGTCCTCTCTTTTGCCATCTCTTCTT
This sequence comes from Erythroxylum foetidum, assembly GCA_026546835.1. Classification (NCBI taxonomy): domain Eukaryota; kingdom Viridiplantae; phylum Streptophyta; class Magnoliopsida; order Malpighiales; family Erythroxylaceae; genus Erythroxylum; species Erythroxylum foetidum. The sequence goes on along the minus strand of JANZLF010000007.1, from coordinate 7,111,517 downwards.
CTCGTTCAGATGCACTTGAATTTTTAGAAGGTTCAGGAGCAATGACCTCTTCTGGCGTTGAGGCAGTTAGTAGAGAAGATTGCTTTTTCTATTTTGCTTCTTTCCTCAATTGGTTAGTTGTCTTCTCTATCTCAGTGTCGTTTACCTGTACGATCGGATCTAGTCATCAAAGAATAAAATTAATTATCACTAGTCCCTAGCAACGACGCCAAAATTTGGTAGGTGTCAAAGCCACCAAAAATATATCCTACTACCAAGTTACAAAATAATTGTAGAAAATGATAAGCAAGGTCGAATCCACAGAGACTAGAGATTAATAATATTCTTTTTAAAACTAGAAAAAATAATAAAGACAAATAAAAGGGGGGATTTTTAATTGAAGAAACTGAATGAGATCATAAAAATAAAAATAGAGAAAATCGATTAAATAAATAATTCCAGCCAAAGTTCATCTCCGTGCTAGTTCAATGGTGTCGATTAAGGATGCAAATATAAACTCATCAATTAAATCAATAGACCAGTTACAATTGTTGGAGAAGTCTCTAACAACTTAATCTTCATGTAAAATTGGATTAAACAAGACAATGTGCTTTGATTAATCTCTTACCAACAAATAATCTTGACTCGCGTTTAGGATTCAATTTATTGATAGCACTAAAAATGAGAAAGACCTGATCCTAACCAATAAACCACACGTGTCGTTCATTCAAATTAGATTATTTTCTTCCTTAATATAACCTGAAAATTTGGTTCTAATCACGCTATATTATTTGCCACAAATGTTAACTCAACCAAACAATTATGTATTTGATCTCGTTAATTAGCAATTTATTATCCTAATTAACTAAACAATTGGCCAAACCGTTTAATTAAATAGAAAAATAAACATCCACCACAAACTAATAAGTGCAGGAAATAAATAAATATTGAAGAATTGAAATGAGTAGGAAGAAAAATATTAAGATCTTACAACACTTTTGTGGAAATAAGCACTTCGATTAGACCTTAAGCTAGAAATAAAAGTGTTAGCCATTCATGGCTGTTTTCAGCTCACAAAATAAAAAATTCTGCAGTAGAGAAAAAGAAGTACCTAAACTAACAGCCCTCCTTCCTTTATAAAAAAGAGAATATTCCAAAAACGGAAGGATAATTACCAATAAATAATAATAAGGAAATAATATCCTAAGATTGTCTCCCTAATTCTCGTGCTAATGACTGCTCATAACCTCCCACAAATAGATGGTTATTATTGACTTCCAAGAAAATAGAACAACCCTTATGATTTTGGACTCCTGCAATCCATTTAAAATTTTCCACAATATCCAACAAATTAGTAAACCTCTAAGTAGGAGCTTCCATTTGAGTAAAAAAAAAAGAAAGTAAGAGAAGAGCTTCCATTTGAGCAAAAAAAATCTCTTTATTTAGTGAAGATTCAAGGTAAGTTCATTCTTAATCCTTTGGATTTTTGGAAGAGTTTTAGTTAATAAAGCTTAGGAAATGCATGGATTAAGTATTCTATAATCAATTTTAGTGAATATGCTTTGTGAGTTCTCAATTTGTATTCATATTGAGTGGGATTTTTGCTAATGTTAAAGGGAATCAAGAAAGGCAAGGGGGGAAGAGGAGAGGCACCTTTAAGCAAGTTTTTAAGCAAGGAATCTAGGTGAGTTACATGTTTATAGTTGAGTTAATGAGCCATAAATATTTTTCCAAATCAATAGAGTTAAATGATTTCAACCGCCTTATAAATGTTGCATTTATTACTCCTTAAATGATTTAAGAAATTGCTACATGTTTGGTATATGAATCTTGTTGATGATTTATGAAATGAAGATGGAAATGGTATTTGAAATATATTATGTTTATGAAAATCATGTTTCCAAAATGTGCCTTTTGGGCAATATATTTACAAGTCATAAAATTCATGTTTGTGTGGGTTTGTAGTGGTCCATTTTGTTATGTCACGTGCACATTGACCATATTAAAGGCTTCTCCCACCTACTCGCTAGTGACATGGAACTCCTTTATGGGCTCTCTTATGTTTATGAACTATGCAAAACCATTATGTGAGTTTGTGATAGTACATTCTATTATTACTAGAGATTTGCAACTCCCTCATGTTTATGGACCTACCTAAACTATTTTGATTGCTTAAGTGTTTATGATTTATTGACAAGTTTGATGAATACATGACTTATGTTGTTTATGAATTGTTTGACAAGTTGAAAATTTGAGAAATACGTGTTTTATGGATTCAATGTAAATTTACTATGGCAATGAATATTTTCAATTGTTTTGCTTATTTCTCCATTGTAAACTTGTTACCCATGAGCTTTTAAGCTCACCCCTATTCCTTCCCATCTCTAGGTGATGAGCCAGAGATCGACAGTCAAGACATCACTGCAAATCTACATATTTTTGTATTTTAAGTTATTTTATGAAAAACACAAGGCTTTAGCCACATTTCAAGTATTTTTCGTTCACGTATATTTTGTATTTTTGGGTTATGAGACCAATGATGTATTGTGGCTTGAAATTCCCATTAAAGCTTTGTAAAACTCTTTCCTTTTGATATTAACGAAATATGAATTGTGTATGGATGATGTTAAGTTGAAATTAGTTATACCTGAAGAAGTTATCAACTTGAGATGATGAATTTTGAACATGAATTGTTGTTACATACAAGTAAGATGTTATGGAATAAAAAGATAGGAATTTGTGAATGATGAGAATTAGCTGTAAGTGATGAATCAAATAAGTAGATATTAGAGAGTTTACTGAAATAAAATTGGTAGTTAAATTGTTATGAAATGATGTTGCATTAGAGGAAGTGAATTTGAGACAATTTAGAGTGGAAGTAAGGTTAAGATAGATGTAGAAACCTTTAGGAAGGGTCTTGAGTGAGTTTTGTCTCACCTATGTCCATTTGACAGACTTTAGGTCCATTAAACAGACCTTCTCGGGTCTAGAAAGACCCATAGCCTTGTCCATATTTGTTAAACGGATATTAAGTTCGTTAAACAGACCTTCTCGGGTCTGAAAAGACCCCTAGCCCTGTTTATGTCTATTTGGTGAAGTGTATGTCTGTTTAGTGGACATTCACTACACACTTTCATAAATTCGAGATTTTGACCCTCTAAATGGCAAAATCTCTCTTTGGGGTCTTCACAGAAGTTGTAGATATAGAAGATCTCTTCGAAACCATTCTATAATGACCTTAATTTGACATCTTTAGTGAAGGTTATGCCTATTGCCCTAAAAGAGGTGCAATATGATTAAGGACATAAACATAAGAATGGATTGTTGTATATTAATTAATCAAATAGGGAGTTTTTGGAATGGTATAAGAATGAAGATAAACTGATGATGGCTAATCAGACTTCATTAAAATAACTCTATAGAGTAATACGAGCATGTTTTATGACTCCAGAGTTGGACTTCGAAAACGGGGTCCAACATCCATACGATTTGTTTATTTTGTAAAAAACATTTAAAAGGTGGAGGAATCACTCGATTTAATAAGCATTTACAGGGGTTAAAGGAGATATGGAATTCTGTAAAAAAGTAATTCATGATGTAAAGTGACAAATAAAAACTTTGCTTGAAGATTACCAATGTGAAAAAGATAAAGGGAGATATTGAATGATCAAATTGGTGGTGGAAGTTCGTTTATTGGTTTTCATGATAATTATGGAAATATTGAAGGTGGTAGTGGTAGTGTTTCATCCTAGGCCCAAGAAGAAGTTAATGGTAAACCTAGAGCTAATGTGAGGAAAAGAAGAAGGCATGTAACTAGTTTTTTTCACCAGGAACAACTCCTGGAGCCCAACCTTTAATTTATTGTGTCACGCAATCAAGAGATACAGCTCAAAATGTAGATATAACAGTAGCTAGACAGTGTTATGTTACAGCTTCATCGTTCGATGCTTCCCAGTCTTACTATTATCATCCTATTGTGGATGTTATAGCCTCTTACGATCCAGGATACAAAGCTTCTTCAATTGATGACTTAAAAGGTAAACTTTTGAGTTGCTTAGTTTTTGAACTTAAAAGTTATTTGGAAAAAAAGTGAATTTGGCTACGTATAGATGTTCAATCACTTATGATGGTTGGAAAAATAGGAGACAAGAGATTATTATTAATTTTTTGGTTTATTCTGTAAATGTCTCAATGTTTTTGAATTTTATTGATGCATCTGGCCTTATTATAAATACTAATACTTTATTTAAGAAATTCGATAAAGTTATGAATGAAGTAAAGCTAGAAAAAATTGTTCAGTTTATTATTGACAATGATTTACATTGGCCTAATTCTAGAGAATATAGGGGTCTTAGTTATTTTCCTATTATTGATGAAACTATGCAGAAAGATAAAAAGGTGAACAATTTCATCTATAATCATGCATAGGATTTGAATTTAACGAGAAAGGAATTTACTAATGGTAGGAATTTGTGTTGTCCTACTGTTACAAGATTTGCAATGAATTTCTTCTCATTTTAGTCTTTTGACAAGTGTTCACAAGTAATAAGTAGGTTGCATCTCAGCATGCTAGGTATAATACTAGATTGAAGGTTTCCAAAATTATACTAGAAGATAGAGAATTTTGATCTCAATGCCAATTTGTTATCTGAGTTTGTGAGCCTTTGGTGAGGTTGCTTCGCTTAGCTGATAGTGAAGAAAAGGCAACAATGAGTTTTTTTTATTGCTATAGAGAGGGAGAAAGAGGCAATCAAGGCCAATATGAAACATAGGCTTTCTTTGTACACATCATATCTTGCAATCATCAATGAGAGATGGGAAAGGAAACTTTCTTCTTTTTTGTTCATAGCTGGAGCATTTTTTAATCCTAGGGTCTATTTTAGACCGAATTTTACAAAGAAAGTTGAAGTTAATAGAATAATGATATTCACTATTACAACAATCATTGGCAATGATATGATGCAAGATCTTTTGAGCTAACAAATGGAGCTTTACAAGTAGTCTTCTAGGGATTTTGGAATGCCAATTGCTATTCGACAAAGAGTAAAACTTTCTCCAAGTTCTTATTTATTGAAAATTAATTATCACTTTATTTTTTTATAATGCTATTTTTATTATATTATGACCTAAAGTTTCTTAATGGGATCAATTCATAACTAGTGTTCCAGAATTGACAAGGTTTGCAATTCAGAATTTAAGTCAATATGTTAGTGCAACAAGCTATGAACAAAATTAAAGCATATGTGAATTCATCAATTCCAAGAAAAGGAATATATTATAGTACAAGAGATTGAATGACTTGGTTTTTATTTATTACAATTTAAAGTTTCGAGAAAGTTATGTTATTATCATTATTAATTTTGATATAATTTTTATAATTTTATAATAATTTATTGTTAGGACTCTTCATAGCACTAGTAGTTCAACATATCCAATTTTCATTGATAATATCAATCTTTTAGCAAATTGAGTTTATGAGAAACCAAGTTTAATAGATGTGAATGACTTAGAAGATAATCTTGGATAGAAAAGCATTGACATGTCATTTGATGCATTAAATTTGACTGATGATGATGAAAAGGCTCCTCTCAATGATGAGGATTTTGTACCAAATTCATGCATCATATGCACAACAAGGCAGTGGAAGTTTCAGAATCTAAATTCCTACCCATGATGTCCCCAAAATTCCAGAATTTTATATGCATGCATACATAGATTATAAGAACATGAAATTTTAGCACTTGTATCTTTGATAATGCTCCTCTTTTCCTTAATCTTCTCCTTGTTTGAGTTGTAGCAAATACCAAATACCTTCCTTGATCACTTAAGAACACGTAAGGATGAAGAAGAAGTAATGTGTAAAGGTAGGTAGAGCACCAAATTATATGAGTTCAAGTAGATGCTTAAATGGAGAGATAGATCAAGATTATGTTGCATGCAATTAGATTCATGCAAAAATTGCATAAATAACGTAAACAAGACTCAAGACCACTTTTCTTTAACTCCATAACACTTCTAGACCCCTTATCCTCTCACTTAAATGTGTATTAACTTGTTAGTCCTTGTGTACATAAGTGAAGAACTCACTTATGTATCATCTATCGAGCCTTCAACGATCGTGGCCTATGAGCCATGATCATGGCCTACTTTATTGACAGCTATGCATACTTTGTTTTTCATTTGATCTTTTATGCGTGTGAATCTTAGGTTCTTGTTACTTTAGGCATTTGAATTAACTCTTAATGTGAGTAAATCATGTATGGTTTCATGGCACTTGAATTAACTCTTAATTCAAGCAAATCATGAAGGGTTTCATGATGTCAATTTACCGGAATATAAGTGGGTTAACACATGAACTCTTCGATAGTTAATTGTCTAACTTACGAAACTTTCCATAGTCAATTACCGTGCAATTCATATTTTCACTATTTTATACCCCAGTTAGTTTGGAGTATGGGTTATGTGTCAACTCCCACTAAACCGACTACATCACATCTAGTCCAAGTGACGTTAGTTCTTATCCTAGGATCTCATTACTTTATATGTAAATGAAGACTTTTTTATGACACATAACTACTCTGGCTAGAGACTCCTAAGTAATGACCCCGACAAGAGGTCGTGGGTATCATCTCCTTCTATCAAGAGTAGTGAATTCTTTGTTGGCTACCTAATTACCTTTGAATTCTAATAACTGTACCTAATCACCACCCTATAAGGGACCTCATATTGATACAATAAGAAATGATGTCAAAGCATATGATCAATATCTAAGATATCCTTGAGCATCTCAAGTCTAAGGATATTTGTACTATTGCTATGATGAGATTAATCATTAACATTTGATAGATCATCCAAAAGATAATCTCATAGCGGGTCATCCGATCTACTTAATACTCTTAGTAAGCATCCACATGTTAACTTTAAACATCTCATGCTTACAGTTTGTGAGATCCACTGCTTCATCAAATCAAGGAGTATAACATGTGTTAGTCTATACAGATTAATAATTTCGTGTTTTATTAATCCCATGACTAGGGACTATTTAGATACTAACATAATTACACATGATAGGAATCTCATTATCATGATTTCCTTCATGTTATGTTTTGTATCGTGAACTTCATTAATTCGATTTAGGATCGCCATCAATTCATAGATAAATGAACATCAAATAAATGAAAAATTATCTTTCGCTTTATTAATCAAAATAAAGTTTGTACAAGAGTACTAAAGGTGATTGTCTTTAAAGCACTACTCTAACATATGTAATGTAATCGTAAATGTTTTTGTTTTAGGTTTCAGGTTTCACTTCTAGTTATTTGTTTCCTCATCACGAACTCTTGCCGTAAACTGTAATAGTTTGAGAGTTAAGGATATTTATTATTCTTTTTTTGAATGTTTTAATGTAATTATTATTTTTTTATATGATGAAATTGTAATATTTTAAATATTTTGTATTATTTTTAATTTTATATTTGTATGATGAGGACTGTCTTTTTTTCATATTAATCGTGGCTACAATTTCTATGTGAAATATCTTAAAATTATTGTTATTTCATATTAATTGTAGTTATTATTTATTATTATGATTTTTTGAGACAAGGTTGATGTAAACTTATAAAGGCCATGTTTGGCAATCAACAGCTGATTCTATCAGCTGTTAGCTGATCGCTGATTATATCAGCTGATTACATTAGCTATTTATCATTTGATGTTTGGTAAAATTAGTTGTTTAATATTAGCTTTTTATATGTAAAATGACAAATGGGGACGTGACTTTAAAAAAATATAAGGGTATGAATATTATATATCTTAGTATTTCGTTCAATTTTCTTATAGGAATTTAGATTTTAGATATTAAATTTTACAAAAATTAAGTTTATAACTCTAATAAAAAAACATAAAACATATAATAATAATAATAAAAATAATAATAGTAATCATGATGACGATGATGGTACATCCAAACATAAACTATAACAATACAAATGAAGTTTAACAACACAATTCAAATAGAGCAAAAGAAATGAACATCATCATTTAAAGCAAGTGTTTATAACAATTCAATAACGATGTCTAATTGCTATTAACTATAAGCAATATTATCACGAGTAGTTCTCACTAAATACCTCTACGTTTAAATAATTTCTGACAGGAAATTAGTCTTTAAGGTTACCTTGACATCATAGCCATTTTTCCAAGCCTATAAGCAAAGTAAATGAAATTCAAACTTTCGATTGGACTTCTAAGATTTGAAAATCAAGAGAAATTTTCTTTGACCTCAAATTCGAAAAACATACTAAATCGCGATGCATGTAAAAGGCATTGTTCCTTCGGCGAGCCCTTTCTCTTCCTCTTCTACTCCTTCTAGAATCATCCTCTCCTATTTATGTTTGACTCGAGAGTCTACAGATATAAATCAAACTTACACACATCAAGAAGACATGTACATGCTAGATCCTAAAACATCAACTTCCCAAGAAGAAAATACCGAGTTTGTAATAATGGAAAATCAAACCAAAAAAGGTGCCCAAAGTGGAGTTGAACTCACCAGTTACCAATTCACCCACAAGTCCGTTGTTGCAAGCTACAAGGATCCGTTGTCAAAACTAATCTGGTAATCTAAAGAATCTAAAGAAAATAGAGAGTGATTCTTCTAGAGAAAACGAGAGAGAGTTAATGAAAGAAAATGAGAAAGAGGCAATGAGGTTGAACAAAAATCTAAGGGCAAAATTGGAATTATAAAAAAAGTAAATAGTCGATTGCCCCGAAACGTTGTTTCCAAACAACTTCTTATTTTTAGTTGATTGGGTTGAATTAGCTAACCCAACCAGCCAACAACCATACAAAATAAATAGCTGTTTTATGAAGTCAATCAGCTGATTTTAGTCAATCAACCAAAATTTAGCTGATCAGCTATCAACCAAACAAGGCCAAAGTATATACAACACAATTGTATAATATAACAATGAACTATTTTGTAATTTTTAAAAAATTGAATGATTATTTCATAAATTTTAAAAAATTGCCTTAAATGGTACCTGGTATTAGTACACTATTGTACCATAATCCAATCCGATACCCAGGCCGGTACGGTATTCACAACATTGCCTATTGCTGCCATTACCTATTTCTCACCAATATTAGAATCATATTAACTTCATTAAAAAGTGAATAAAAAATCATGACTGTTGTTGATAGGCTAAACAAATATAATTATTTTACAGTATTATCTCAACAGGTGCCTCATGTCTTTATATCTCAGATTTTCAAACTTCACGACATGCTAGAGACCATCACAGGAAAAGTAATCCATTGTTCACAAAAATTATTTCATAGTATATTAGGAACTTATGCGTCCTGTTAAGGTAGTACAACACTACGTTTCAATCCACAATTCAAGCCAGTCTATCGAGTTCCACTTACTGTCCATGTACCGTACTTGAGGATTTTTGAACTTTTGCATGTTGATCAAGCACTGTTAGACTTTTGAGCCGGCTCTACAGTTGGTTCAATCTCATTTGGAACGAGCATAGCTCTCGTCTAGTAAGGGTCCCCCTGAAAGAGAATTCTGTATTGATGATTAGCTATATGTTGAACTCCTATATGTGGCATAATGTTAGCTGGAGAGAATCATAAAATCTGCGCTCTGTCTTATTGTACATTTAAAACAGTGGATATAATGAGGGCTAGGCAATTTGTGAACCAAGGAACTCTCTGTTTCAGCTAAAATATACATTTTTCATAACAGCAGATGTCTATGATTCTGGTGTTACCTCTGTAATCTCACATGATTCTCAGAAGATGATTGTATTCAGGTGAGATAATTAGTTTTTGAAGAAAAACAAGAATTTCTTTTTGCGTCAAAATCAAATTAATCGCCATGATGACATAAAAGCATTCTAAAAAGCTGGGGAGGGGACTCCTGTAGATCCACTTTTTAAACAAAGTTTACAATGTTATCAAGACAATAGTATCTTTGATGAAGTGCAATGTTCAACTGAATAGTCCAACCAACAATCTAACCTGGGAAAGGAAGTACTTTGTATTTCTAACATAAATGAAAAGTAAAGCTGCTGATCTAAAGCTTGCTAGATGGAACCCCCACTGGTGCATTTCTGGATCTCTTTTCCACTGCTCGAGAAAGTTGTTTGACTGCATCCTTTGGCAAATGACGTGGTCGGCTTAGCCAGAGTCCTCCATCCACAGGTATTGTGGTTCCATTTACGTACTTCCCTTCAAAATTTTAATGCACTGCTTAGGCTAGCAACAAATAAAACATGCATACGGTTTGGATAAAATAGTTCCTTTTGTTTATTATTTGATTTGTAAATCTTATTTTTGTGCTCATATTCAATGATTATGAAATAATACTGTTTCGAGTAATTAGTTATAATTAATATAATTAGATTTACACGAAAAATTATATTCTCTGACTTTTCTCATAGTATTTCCATGCAATCTTTTTGAATTACCACACATTCTAAATTATGAAGAAAGGAACAAGAGAAAGAAAAGATATATTCAATCTAAGACCAACAGCTACTGCTGAAGCTGTAGCAATGACTGTCATATAAACATTTATCAGAGTATTACGGTCCCTAATATTTACAACATCTCTGGAATAAGAAAACAACTGACACAGAGAAGACTCCGGAGACAACTGACACAGTGATCGACAATATCAGAACTTGTTTCTATTAATACAATTTCAGTCCAGATGGATCTATTAAATCAGTTGTTCAGGGTATTCGTCTGTCTTTGACACCTATGCTGATTATAGCTCAAGCTCGAGCTTACAAAAAATTTTCAAGACAAGCCTTAAACTATTGAGTCAAGCTTGAGCCTTGTATTTGACCTTCAGTTTGAGATTTACTGCAAGCTAACACTCGCTAATGTAGTGTCGTTATTGATATAAATACCAATGCTTAACCTTTCATTCAAAATAGTTTATATAGGGTAGAGAGATGAAAATAGAAAATGACACATAATCCAAGTTACTAACCTGCATCAGAAGCTAGGTAGAGGGCAGCCATAGCAATGTCCCACTTCTCCCCTAACTTAAACAGAGGCATGTAGTTTCTAAATTTGCTATTGGAGATCTCCTGAGGTACAAGTTTACTCATGCCAGTAGTATCAGCAATTGGACCTGGAGCAATGCCATTTACTCGAATATCATAATCAGTACCCCACTCCAGGGCCAAATTTCTACCAATGGCATCAACAGCTGCCTGTTTAAGAATGACATTTCAGTGGAAAATAAGTTAAATTGAGCCGTAGATATAAAATTGAATTGAAAATCCATGTGACAAACCTTTGCTGCTGATACATGGATTTGATACCAAGCTGCTGTGTAGTGTAAAGTAGCACTAATGTTTATAATTGATCCACCGTTACACAAGTTTCTTCCTGGCCCCCCTTTTTTGAGATACTCAAGGGCTTCATGGCACATTGTGAAGGTACCAACAGAATCAATGTCCAAAACTGTGGCAGGACAAAGAATAGCATTAGATCAAGCCCTCATGTGGCCAGAGATGAAAAGGTGCCTTTAAAAGGAAATAAAGCTAGAGGTGAACAACTAACCTTCAATTGTTAAGGTACTCTAGTGAACCTTGAACAATGATGCAACTCCTAAATGGCTTGAATTTTGTACTTGGCAATTTTTTTCCCCTCTCATGTTGGTTTCCATTTAACATGAAAAGGATAAATACTTGAAGCCTAATTGAGAAGCCCTATAGGCAACGCTGTTAATAAATCTTAGACCAAAATCACAGCTCACTATTCTAGATCATTTATAGTTGTTTAAATATGCTATCCAGGCAGAAGAAGCAAACACAATGTTAAGACTCCAATGTAATCTGATTCTCTTCCATTCAAAAGCAATCATCCATAGAACACAAAGCGAAAATCAACAAATATAATCAAACAATTTCAGGCAATGAGGCAATCCTCAGATCAAGGAAAATTAGTTCCAAAACCTGTTCGAAATCCATTAGGTGACAAATCCTCAGGTGATGCAAGGAAATTGCCAGCAGCAGCATTCACAAGAATGTCTATCCTGCCAAAATGTTTAAAAGTAGATTCAATGACTCTTTTCGCATCTTCTTGCTTGCGGACATCCCCTTGAAAGCCAACAGCCTGCAAACAGAGTGCAATTTTGAGATAACAATAATCCGACTGTTTGAAACATTGCATAAATTGGCAAGAAAGCTAATGATCTGCAAGTGAAACTCAGGTCCAACGGACTAAGCCACATCAATTGCTTTCCTCAGACCATCAAAAAGAAAAACTAGAATTCCGATAGCTTAATCCGAGTCTGCTCATCAAACCCGATTAAAAATAACAAGAAAAATGAAATCAATCCAGATGCGCAAAAGCAGCTACAAGCAAAACATAAGTAAATGAACAAGGAAAGAGAGAAACATGAAAAGCAAAGCAAACCCATTAAAGCGAATCGTACGGGAATTCCAAGACTTTGGAGAGAGGAGACAGCAGAGTGAAGCACTTCTTGGCGTCTGCCCATGATTGAAACCGAGGCACCATGTTTTCCAAACTGAGTAGAAATCTCCCAACCAATACCAGACCCACCTCCTGTTACTAAAGCCACCTTTCCTTTCAATATATCTGCCTTGAATGGGGATTCCATCTTTCTTCCCTTCAACTAAATTAAAACCAACCCTGCGGTTTCTGGACTTCTTTTGCTCGAAGGATGTGGTCTTTAAGATGACAAAAAAAGGTATATGAGACTATATTAACTAAGGAGCTGACATTTATACTCTTGAGTACAGCTATCTACTCTATTCACATGCACCGTACCTCCGAGGATAGCTCAAAAGCTTTTATTAGTAAACGTACCAAAGTTATGTCCCAGACATAGATATCCGTCATCGCTGTACCTCCGAGGATAGCTCTACAGCATTTATTAGTAAACCTACCAAAGTTATTTCCCAGACATAGATATTCGTCATCTCGATCAGGGTCAGGGTCATAGTTTGGTAATAGCTACAAAAACTGAGTTGGAACTCTCCATTACCCCATTGCTTTGCATCTATCCATGTGCTTTCACGTTAGAGTTTACAGGGAATCTATATCACAACCAATGTTATAGATGCCGTACCGAGTTTGGTATCAAATTGGGCTTTAGAACAGAACTGTATCAGTATCGGTCGATACCAGGTATCATTTTGGAATATTTTTTAAATTTATAAAATAATTCCTAAATTTTTTAAAAATTGTAAAATAGTCCATATTATTATATTATACAGCTATACTGTATATTTTACTAGTTTACTGTTTACATCAACCATACTTTCAAAAATCTTAATAATAAATAATAACTACAATTAATTTGAAATAACAATAATTTTTAAATATTTTACATATAAATAATAACCACAATTAATATAAACAAAGACA
>JANZLF010000007.1:7068763-7084006 GCA_026546835.1 Erythroxylum foetidum | reverse complement strand
ACTGTTCATATACATAGCATTGAAAAGTTTGATCAATCGGAATAAATAAAAATTCTGTAAAGATTTTTATTTCTAACAAGTAATTCTGCAAAAGAGTTATAAAAAGGGGAATACACAATTCAACCCCCCTTCTCGTGCATTCTATTATCATTTTCTAAGTGTTGTATCAACGTGTGATTCACTTCAAATCGATGATTTATTTGATCAGTTACAAGGAGCTCAGGTGTTTACTAAGCTGGATTTGAGGTCAAGGTATTATCAGTTGAAGATAGCTGAGGCTAATGTACCTAAGAGTGCATTCTGGAGCAGGTTTAGGCTGACTAATGCCTCGACAACTTTTATAGCCTTGATGAATAAGGTGTTTCAACCCTACCTTGATCAATTTGTGATTATGTTTATTGATGATATCTTGGTGTATTCGAAAAGCAGATAGGAGCTTGCTGAGCATCCGAGGGTTATTTTCCAGATTATGATGGAGAAGCAGTTGTATGTCAAATTCAGTAAGTGTGAATTTTGGTTGGATCAAGTTGTGTTTTTGGGAAATATAGTGAATGGAGATGGTATACAGGTAGATCCAAAAAAGATAGAGGCAGTGATGAAGTGGGAAGATCCAAGAAATGTGTCGAATATCCAGAGCTTCCTAGGATTGGCCGGATATAACTGGAGGTTTGTCAAGGGGTTCTCTCTGATCTCAGCCCCTCTGACAAAACTTCTGAGGAAGAATGTAGTGTTCAGATGGACTGAGCAGTGCCAGAACAGCTTTGAAGAGCTGAAACATCGGTTGACTACTGCACCGGTATTGGCTATTCCATTAGAGACTGGAGGTTATGTGGTGTATAGTGATGCAGTGCATCAGGGATTGGAGTGTGTACTGATGCAGCATGGCAGGGTGATCACCTATGCATCGAGACAATTAAGGTCTCACGAGCTAAATTATCTAGTACATGATTTAGAGCTAGCTGCAGTTGTCTTTGCTCTGAAAATTTGGAGACATTATTTGTATGGCGAGACTTTTCAGATCTTTACTGATCATAAAAGTCTAAGATATTTGCTGAGTCAGAGGGAGTTGAATTTGAGGTAGATGAGATGGATTGAGCTACTGAAGGATTATGACTGTACCATTGAGTAGCAACTAGGGAAAGTTAATGTGGTGGCAAATGCTTTAAGTAGGAAGTCTCACATCAATGCAGCTCAGATTTAGTTATTAAGGTTGCCTAATTTGATACATTTGAGAGCCTTAAATGTGGAGTTGAACCTGGAGCAGGATAGGGCCTTGATTGACACATTGAAACTTAGACCAATGCTATATGGTAGAATCAAGAGAATCCGAGGCAAAGATCCTGATATGGTGAAGCTTATGGAGAAAGTGAAGGCGAATCCAAATTATGAGTTTGAATTGAGGGATGAGACATTATGATTGAGACAAAGGCTCTGTGTTCCTAATGTGGATGATTTTCGGAGGGAGATTTTAGAGGAAGCTCATATGGCCGCCTATGCTATGCATCCTGGTAGTACCAAGATGTATAACACTCTAAAGCAATATTTCTGGTGGCCTTGAATGAAGAAGCATGTGGCAGAGTATGTATCCAGGTGTATGACATGCTAGCAAGTTAAAGCTAAGCACTAGGCTCAATAGGGAAGCTCCATTTGTTGCGTATTCTCGAGTGGAAATGGGAACAAATCACTATGGATTTCATCATGGGGTTGCCTAAGACTCTGAGGCAACATGATGCTATCTGGGTCATAGTGGACCTGTTAACTAAATCGGCCCATTTCTTGCCAGTAAGGGAGAGTAATTAACTTGATCAATTGGCCCAGAAGTATATGATTGAGGTAGTGAGACTGCATGGGGTTCCAGTGTCTATAGCGTCATATAGGGATCCCATATTCACTTCGAGGTTTTGGAAGAGTTTATAGTCTGCTATGGGTACTAAGTTGAACTTCAGTATAGCATTTCATCCTCAGACAGATGGACAGAGTGAGAGGACAATCAAAACTGTTGAGGATAAGCTCACGGCTTGTGTATTGAACTTTAGGGGAGCTTGGGATCAATTTATGGCATTAATTGAGTTTGTCTACAAAAATTATTACCACAGTAGTATCAGAATGGCAACCTATGAGACGTTGTATGGAAGAAAGTGTTGTATACCATTATATTGGGATGAAGAGGGCTTGAGAATGGTTGAAGGCCTAGAGTCAATACAAGATACAGTGGACAAGGTGAAGTTGATTCGAAGTCGGATTATAGTGGCACAGGATAGACAGAAGAGTTATGTGGATCAACACTGACGCGAAATGGAGTACAACGTGGGAGACAGTTTTCCTAAAAGTATCACCTTTGAAAGGAGTTCTGAGATTCGACAAAATGGAAAATTGAGCCCTACATACATTGGTCCTTATGAGATCGTTGAGAGAATAGGACCTTTAGCCTCTAAGCTGGCTTTACCGAATGAGATGTCTCAATTGCATAACGTATTTCATGTGAGTATGCTCCGAAGGTACCGATCGGATCTAACACATGTGATACCAGCTCAGGAGATTGAGGCTGTTAGTAACTTAAGCTATGTTGAGTAGTTGATCAAGATTGTGGGATCGCGGATCAAGCAGTTGAGGAACAGAGTCATTCCATTGGTAAAAGTCCTTTGGAGGAATCACTAAACTAAAAAAGCAACATAGGAGATAGAGGAGCATATGAGGAGACAATATCCCCACTTATCAATAGAAAATCATAATATTTTAAAAACCGATTTTTTTCCTCATTTCATTGCATGAAACCTGAATGTCTACAATGTGTCTTTTAACATTTACTATATGTACACCATCAAGACCTAATACAAAAGCACTATGTGAAAGAGGAAAAGATACAAAATCTATCTAATCTGTCTAAAATTTCTAGCTGACCGACCTTTGAGCTATGATTTCTTTTGTCAATTCACAATCTACTCGGCAGTAGAGCCCCTCAATAGCTAGAGTTATCTCTCGGTCTTGAAAAGAAAACATTGCAATTTTGGTGAGTTTTGCGAACTCAATGAGGTAACCATCATCGATGGTTCACTTAATTTATGCATCACTTCATTTCACATAACATACAATCACATTGTTGTATATTTTATCACATTACACAACTTCACTTAAGTATAGACAAATTATGCATTTCAATCAATCACACATACATAATTAAATGCATATGAAATGATCTTGAGATTCTTTTCCAATTGTTACGTTGTTGTGACCAAGTACCTGAACTGTCCCTTATTTATTTTAGATACCGGGCTCGTTAATAACTATCCCTTATTCGATGAGGATACAGGGCTTATTACACGTTGAGCCTGAGGCTCTAAAACACTTTTGAGCTCGAGGCTCATTTTCACTCGTTGAGCTTTAATCTCTAATCGTTGGCTACTCTAATCACAACTTTCATTATCTGATTATGCATTCATGCATGGAATGCATGTGTCACAATCAATCACATTATAAAGCACATAGGTCTTCACATTCACATTCAAGCCGCACTTCAATATACATTCCACATTTCACAGTCATTGGACTTTCTGTCTGGAATCCCCAATCAATCACATTCATTTTTCATTCAAAATATAATCTAAACAAACAAGTAATTAAGTTAGACCGTCTAGATTACTCACCAACTGCTCCTGAAGTTAGTGCATGGAAGTTTCGGCAACGTCTGTGGGTTGACGTTCCAATTGCTCCTCTATAACAAATAACATATACATATATCATAATTTGTACAATCATAGGAGTTTAAAATGCACATAAATGAAATGAAATATGTACAATGTAATGTTCATGACAATCTCGGGTATTTATCCATCAATTTTATCGCAAAATCATTCTTATAACAAAACTCATCCTTTTTCCAAGTCACACTTTCGAGTCTACTATTCACATTAAATCAGAAAGTAAAGCTAAAGTAATTTAGTCATACTCTCTTTAAGAAAATTGTTCATCTATGTCTTATGATTATATTGACACCAAAATCACTCAATTTGGTTCAGTAAATAGGAAGATATAGCTCAAACATTTTTGAACTGTTTTTATCCAAAAACAATGTACTATAGCCGATTTCCATCTAGAAATTGAGCATCTTAGAGATCAAATAAAAATTCAAATTCTTCATATAATTTGTATTCATATTTCTATAGTTTACTCCAAATCAAAAATCATCTCAATTGGAATTTTACAAGTCTAGATATAATCAAAACACTAAAGTATGCTCAATAAAAAGAATCCTATTTACACTGTTCCAACAGATTCCCACACTTTCATTTGATTCATCTTTTTCCATTCAACACCAATTAATACTAATTTTCATAGAGAGGTACAAAAATGTGTTAGGAACCTATTGCTTCAAGAATCAAGTCATTTGGAGGTCTAGAGAAGAAGTTATGGTCAAAAACAGTAACCAAGTTTATGTTCTCACTCGTAATAAACCTATTCTGGCGCGACTGCCATAACTTTCACAAAACATGTCAGATTGATCTCATTTTTGGACGATTGGAAAGAGGAATTCGAGATCTACAACTTTAATGAAGGCCTCAAAGGGAGATTTTGCCTTAAAATGGTCCAAATCATGATTTACTGTAGCTATCCCGAGAATGTCCGTTTAACGGACATTGTCAGGCTTAAGGGTGCTATTTCACCCGAGAAAATCGCTTTACGGACATTTGTTACACAAAACTCCCTCCAAAACCTCTCCAATGGTTCCTACACTCATTCTAACCTCATATACACCCATAATCTTCTCAAATTTACCTCTTTTATCATAAAACCACTTCATATCAACTCAAACACCAATTAGATTTCATTAAACCCTCAACTCTCAATTCATTTCCATCATCATATTCAACTACATCTTATCAATCAAAAATTTCTACCCTTTTTGCATAACATATCTTATTCCTAGGTATCAAGCACTTCATATTCAAAATCCAACATTTCAAGTTGATGACTTCTTCATGTATACCTCAAGCTTAGCTCAACAACATCCTTACCTAAATTCATATTCCCTATATGTTTATAAAAAACCAAATTAAAACACAAACATATACTTTCATTTACAAACTTTGCTACATCCAGTTCTCATTTTCACATCAAAATTTGAGACCCTTAAAAACATAATTTATATTTGATGTCTTAAAAAAAATAGCCATTTGTCTCTAGTTTAATCTAAACTAAGAATCAACTCATTTGGATAATTACAGAACAAGTTATGGCTAAAACGCAAAAGTATATCAGTGGAAATTTTCTGTTAACATTTTCCAAATTTTCAAACTTTCCATATTTTACATCTAACTCATCTTATACCTAACTTATCTCTTCCACTTCATTTTCTCATCATTCTCTACCCAATTCAACTCTATAAATCACTTACAAATAATCATGATCTATAATTCATCATTAACCAAAAACAGAGCATATAAATTTACCCATTCATAACCAATTTTCTACACTCATCTAAAACCCACTTTGATGATCATACAACCTCAAAACATCTATATACCATTACATGAATTATTTCTCATTCTACATATTCAAAAGCAAGACATGTACATAATTGTTCATCACCCATGACACATACATAAACCTTGCAAAAAATCAAGTCATCAAATCTCAATTTACCCATCATTCTAGCTTAGTTTAACCATACCCATAACATTTAAAGTAAAAATTACTTGGTTTAGCTCCAAACTCTTCAAAATCTCACTCAACCCTAGCTCCGAAGCATCCCATATAGGTTTTTCTTGTGGCAAATTGAAGAAACAATAAGGTGGAAGTAGAAATTAAAAGATGGAGCAAGGTTCAATGTGGGTGAGTTAAAAATCTTGAAGGAGAAGAAGAGAAGAAGAAGGAGCCACGAAAATATGAAGAAAACAAGAGATAAATTGAAGACAAAACAATTTAGTGGGCTTTCAAGTGAAGTGTGTCGTGAATGGGATGAGTGGCGAGTGGTAGTGACACTTGTCACCTCCTTATGGTCCCATATGGACTCATCTTAAAAACTAGTCGATTTGTCTCCAATTTCTACTTCAATTGTCTCCCAATTTTTAATGACACTTGTCAATAATTCCTAAAGCCATTTATATAAATTTTAATTGCTATATGACAGTAAATTCTACTACCATTTATCAATTGTCCTGTCACTTGACATTTTTCCTAGTCCAGAAAATTCTCCTAAATTTCTAAAACAACAAATACACTCTCCAAGTCAATTTTCAACACATAAACCCACAATTTTCAATAGAACCCACATTTATAAACAGTTATACCTGGAAATGTCAATGAATGCATGTACAATTATTTCAATGAGCAACATTTCACTATTCACTTGTATGTGTATGACACATTATGCATGAGCATGAAAAATGCATTTCTAAGCTCTCATTAATCAATCATATTTACTATTCTAACCTCCTCGCAGATAACGGGATGTTACAGGATGGACCCCATAACCTCTATTATTTCCCTTTATTCCTATAAAATTGGAAACCAAATGTTAATCTTGAGAAGGTGAAGTAAGAAATGTTACCATTAATTAATTTTCACAATGTCCCTTTAAAATGTTAGACAACTAAAGGTTTGAGCATACTAGCTAATGAATTAGGAAAACCTATTTACATGAAATAAAAAATATAGCATTTAAGAAGAATATTGGTTTTACAAGATTATGTATTAACGTAGAAGGCTCTAAAGATCTCATAGATAATGTCCCTCTTATAAAACTTAGTTTGGATAACTTTTTTCGTGATGATTTTATTAGGGTGACTGATCATTGGAGACCTTCACTCAATGCTTAGGGCAAAGAATGGACAACATCGGGAAAGGTATTTAAGAAGGGGAACTACGTGGAACTAATGGAAATAGAGTATTTAGAGAGATAAGAAGATGGAAGTATCAATCAATACGCACCCTTGCAAGGAGATAAACCTCTAATAAGTACCAAACAACCCAGGGGCAAGCCTAAGGAAGGGGTTAGTGATAGTTGAGAACTCCCAGAAAGCATTATGGTCTAATGACTTGAATACAGGATCATTAGGAATTGACCAAGGAAATTCCTCGCAAGTTCAAGCTTTAAGTAATCAAACTGACTCTTCTATAAAGAAAATAACTAGTAAAGCTAATAAGGAGAATATCATAAAGTGAATAGTAAAAATCAGTAAGGAAGAATAGTTACACGGGATCAACCACATGACCTTAATAGTATGGAATATTAAATGATTCAACTACCTAAGAAAGCAGCAAGTTTTTAAGTTTTTTTCTTAAAGAAAAACAACTTAATCTTGGTATTTTGGAATAAAAAATAAGGCAATAAAGAATGGAGAAGATGAGATGCTTACAAAACTTAGTTAATGTCGAAAATGACTATTAATCACACTTAAATCTTTAATAATATCTCATGTAAGGGTTTCTTTCTACAATGATCAGCCATGAACATCAAAAATAAAATACATAAAAAAAAAGAATTGGAACATTGTAGCGTTGCTTTCACCAGTATATCTGATAATCACCACTTCACCATATAAAAATGTTAACTTCTATGATAATTCTTGACAATTTTTGGTCTTTTGGGTAGTAATAGTACTATCACTGATCAAAATTATCATGATTTGGCCATTATATTAACTACACTTGGCCAATGCTAGGAACGATGACCAATCACAATTAAACCTCTAATATTGATTCATATAAGGGTTTCTTTCTGTAGTAAGGAACTTTTACTATTAGGAATAATATAGTATATTCAAATACATTTCCATAAGAATATTGCTATAAATGTAATGGTATATATCAATCTTTATAAGAGAGACAATAGACACAAAAAATATTTACTAAAAGAAGATAAATACATAGGTATATATCCCTTTCCCTTCTTTTATGTCTCAATATTTCTCTCTTACAAAAAGGACAAAACTCAATAAAACTCTATTCCAAAGAGGATATAATGGATAGATAGAAATATTGAGTGAAGAAATGAACTTTGATGGGTTTATGTTGCTAATCGTAACCATGGTTTTAATAAAGAACATATCCAATCAAATTTTAAATGCTCCCTTGACACTTATACATGTATGTTGAAAAGCTAGCTTCAAAAAAGTTCTTCATAGAAAAATTGACATAGAAAAACTGTAAAAGTCTCCTTTATCATTCCCTCAATATTTTTGTGCCCAGTCTTATACCAAACTGTAAAAGTCTCCTTAAAGAAGAACACGGTTGACCATATGTTTATGTGTTAAACTTGGGATTTCAGATAAGCATACTTTCTTTGTCTTATCCAAAAATTTTAAGACTCCATTACTTAGAGAATTCTGTCATATGCTTCAAATTTTCAATACACTCAACTATCATGGATGCAATCTTTGCACATTCCAATAGTTTTAAATTTATTATTATTCATTTATGAAAATATAAACATTTGTTATTATTCATATTGGAATATAATTATAATTTTTAGTTTAATAAAAAAGAAGAAATCAATAATGTATCTTATAAGGCAGATGGAGAATTTATTTTTCTTTGATTTATTTCAACCAAGATATACATCTAATAATTACACATATAAGGAATTCTTTCTCAATAGGCACACTTTGAACATCAAGAATATATACATTCTCAGTAATTTTGGAACATTGTATGCCTCATCTAATCGTTTTCACCAATAGGTCCAACAATCACCACTTTATCATGTTTAGAGCCACATCTCTAAGAACAAACAAAATAGTAAACATTTAGGCATTCTTAGGTAATTATATCCTATGGAAACAAAAAAAAAAATTAAAACAATAGTAGTTCAAATATATTACTATATTGTAAATTTCTAAAGAAACATATTGCACAACCGATAATAATGAGTAATAATAGAAGGAACTTTGGTGGGTATATATTCCTTTTGCCACTATGATTGTTTTAGTCATAAAATTAGACTACCAAAGTTGCTTTTCTAATATCTAAAAATTATTCCATTTTAGATGGGACATTATCGATGGATATAAATATTGAAATTAGAAGGAAGGAACTTTGGTGGGTATAAATTTTATCGTAAACATAGTTCTTATTCAAAATTTACACAACCAAATTTTCCTTCTCCTTGACCTTAATATTTATCTATTTGGCTAGTCACTCACTTCAATACAAATTTATTTGTATTTATTAATCTTATTCTTTAGTTGATACACCATGAATAGATAAAAAATTAAGGAATGGGTAGTTGGAAATTTAATGTGTATATATTCCTTATCGTAATCGTAATTTTGATCAAGAATTTACACATTTAAAATTTTACTCCCATTATCTTAATATTTGTATATTTTCCTTTTGCTAGCTACAATACGCCACAATACTATGATTTTTATATGAAAAAAAGATGAAAAAGGTTCAAAGGAAGAACACAAAGAATGATCCAAGTAAGTTCTTATGCATGTACATTATGGATTGACATAATATTAAAGTAATAGGATAAAGAGCTTTGGAGGGTATTGATGAGTTTTTTTACTTACTTGTGTATTTTATAATGGGTAGGATAATTACTATATATAATACTTTGCACAATAGAACAATTAGATTATCACTTTAATTACCATATTTGAGAATGATAGGTTGAATAAAGTTGAAACACATGTGCAAATCTTTAACCATATATTGTAATTCATAAATATTGTTTGAGAGTTATTATCATTAATTCCCTTCTCCCTTACAAGTAAAATTGGTCCATGTGTTAATGTTGAATCCAATCCATTGTCATCATTATTTGACATCATAAAGTGACCCATATATGACATCATAACACAACCTAGGCACAATTTGTTACCAATATTTAAACCATATCATGATTGACCATATAAACATGCATTTAAACAAGTTTAAGAAAATTTCACTAAATACAGTTTTATGCATTGAAAGGACCCATTCCAGAGTTCCCTTTTCGAAACCCGAGTAAAACCCTCTCAGTGACCCCACAGTAACCCTCCAATCGGTATCTAACTCAATCGAAGGGTTCCCACAAAGCCAAGTCATTTAATTGTTAAAAAATATCTTTCATACTTTAAAAGTTAAAAGCATGGAAAATAGTGGGAAATTTTTTCAATCATTTTACTAAAATTTTCAGTAGCACAATAACTATATTTTGAGCTTCCTAAAATTTTTAAAAACCTATATAACCCAATTTAAAGACTTATAGTATTTCATATTCATCTCAACTTCTAAAATGAGACTTTAGGTCCATATCACCAACAATCACAAACATATAATTCTCAACCTTTTAAAAATGTTATTGAGGATTGATGTCCTCGTAGTTCATTAAGTAAAAGATATTTACAATCCCCCAAACATTTACAAGATCACACATTTGAACCCTTTCCAAAATAATTTAAAACATATTACATCCATAGCAAAAAATATCGCAAGCACAGCAGCACCCAACGATTGAACTAATCATGTGGCAAAGTTCCAATTACTGCAGCACTCGTATGCATAACTAGGATGGTTTGTTTAAAAAATATAAAAATAAGGGTGAGTTAAACAAGCTCAAAGAATGTAATCAGTTTACTAAAAAATTTAACTTTTCATAACAACATATTTGCAATATACTTATACAATCATAAAGCTCATAGGAAAGCATTTTTTATAAAAATTTATTCGTGCATCATCAAATCTGATAATAACATAAGATCATAAAATACAAATTTTAGTTTTTTTGAAATACTATTCCAAAATGATTTTCGACATTAAACTCATAATACACAAGTTTCCATTTTTCATTTCCCTTTTCCTTAAATAATAAACAGTGATGGTAATAAGTTTCTAAAACATTTTATATTGAAAATAAATCAACCACTAGAATTGGTACCATAGGGTACCTCTCAAATCACTTTTAAAATAAATAGTAGCAGAATTACTATTTTCATGACTTTCCTTATTCAGCATAGCCCACCGCTAATTTCTTTACCATATGATACACTAGACATAAAATCACAAAACTAGTTTTACATCACTTAACCGTGATTAGTTAATCACTATTTACGAAACTTGTTCTGCATTGCTTACCCATAATAGGTTAATTGTTATAGACCGATAGTTACACAGCTAATTCTGCATCACTTACCCATAATAAGTTACGGAGCTAGTTCTATATCGCTTACATGTGACTAGTTAACCACTATATACGAAGTTTATTCTACATTGCGTACCCAAAATAGGTTAGTTGCTATTAATATATTGGTATAATAACATGTATAAAGCCTAGTGGTGTACCACAGGACAAAGTAACTCTTACATTTAAGACTCATCTTATTTTCTAAATCGACTTTGGGAGGATTCATAATTGAATTATTTCAATGTATCTCCCAATCATACAAAATTTAGCTTTCAAAGTAAAACTCATATATTGCTAAAGCATACACTTATATTAGCAATATTCACTTGTAATATCTTATTCATGTAAAACTCAACATAAATGTTCATTTCAAGAAAACCATTTGCATAAAATCTATTTAAAGAACACTCACATGTCATCAATTCTTTTGCAAGGAATTCAATCACATAAAAATTTAAAATACACTCACAACTTTCCAAACTTATTGCCAAGTATACTCACACATTCGATGCCTCTTTTTTACTATACAAAACACATTTCACTTAGGAATTTATTTACAAATTCTAAAATAAGACATTAAAACTATAATTAGGTTTAGCCAAATTTGATATTAGTATTTAATCGCATAACACGTAAGTTAATCATAATTTTATGTACTTTTGTAAGCTAATCTATTGTTCTCTATTTCCAAATCTAGCTTCTAAAGTCTCTTAAATGCCTCACCCTATTTAATTCACCATATCATAATCATGCATGATGAGTCATGATTATGAACCATGTCCAGAATCTATATCTCCACTTGTTCCTTAATTTTCACATTGCAAACGTTCAAATTAGGTTTTGAGGTCTTCTATAAATTTGTTTCCCTATGTCTCTAGTTTTCAAATCATAAAAAATAATTTCATTTGAACTTCTAAATCATAAAACATGTACCAAATATTACAAGCTGCTTCAATGTAAGGATAGTACCAGGTTGCCATTTTCAATCCCAATTTCTAATATTATTCATCCAGAATTAGGTTTAGGTTTTTTTCTAAATAATTTTAGCTATATGTTTTAAGTTTTATCTACAATTTAAACCAAACAATTTGGAGGTTTGTAGGCCAAGTTATGGCCTAAACAATATGATTGGTTCAAATTAACCTAAGACAAATTTTCACTACATGTTCCTCTCTTGTCATATTCAAATAGTTTCATACAAAAAAAAACATCAAAGTAATAACAAGACAACATTGATTTTAAACACATCCATCTCACTCAAGAAAATCCATAAAAATTAGAAATTTAAACTACAAAACTTACCACTTTTTCCTCCAATCTTTTGGGTATTTGTTGAACACCTTTACTTGATCTAGATCTCATCAAATCTCCATCAAAATGCATCAACAATGGAAGCCCTCTTCTTCCTCTCTCCTTGGTCAACCGTCATGCTTGCTTCTCTTCTTTTCACTTTTGTTTTTGGTCTCTCATGCTTACTATCTCTCAAACACTCACGGTTATGTTAAAGAATGAAGTTAAATGTCTTACTATATGATCTTTTTTTTATATCATTTAATGGATTCCACATGTCACCTTCATATTGATTCTCTTCTAATGACTCATCCTTCCACCAACACCATGTAAAATGACAAAATTCCCCTTTAATAAATACCAAAAAGACCAAATTGCCCTTTAACGCATACAAAAAGACCAAATTGCCCTATAATGCATTTAATCTACTAACTAACTGAATTCAATCCCAAAAATATTCCACAATTATCTTATCGTCAAATTGACCATAAAATACTCGAATTAAGGTCAATTTTTATTGATTTGATGCTTAAAAAAATTCAAATTGATTTAAAATTCTCAATACCCAATATTTTCCAAAATGGCCATTTTAGTCCAATACTTTCAAACTACCCGAATTCTATTCAAACAACCATTTTGACCCGTTTTAATTCCTAGGGACTCCAATCCTAATTTGGGGGCCTTATTGTATTTCAAAATTATTCCGTAACTTTTTCGATTGTGTGGAAGAGTTTTCATATTGAATCTAAAAATCACTAAATGTCACTGAAGTCATCTAGATTTCATTCAAAAATGTCACCTAAATCTCTAAAACACATCTTGGGGCTTTCAAAAGTTGTTCAGATTCATCATGTAGCTTTTTAAAATTTTGAATTTTTTTTTAAAAAAATTTATTCGAGTCTAGAATCATCTCTGGTCTATATATGATCTCCGTTATAACCTCAATAATACATTTAAATGCTTAAATTACTCTAGTATACTATAAATAGAGCATACTTTATAAAATGCATGTACAATACATTACACAGTACAATTATCAAACTACGATATTAGGCGCACTGAAATTTTTTTTTTTAGTCCAGAATCATCTCTGATCTCCTTAATAACCTCAATAATACATTTAAATGCTTAAATTACTCTAGTATACTATAAATAGAGTATACGCAATAAAATGCATTTATAATACATTACACAGTACAATTATTAAACTAGGATATTACATGCATGGTCATGTATAATCTACATACTTCACATTTCGACTACAAATTTCTAATTAAGAACACTGTTGACTGCAAGACTGTGCATAAAATTGTATTAGACAAAACTTTTTATAAACATAGTTTTACACGTAGTCATGATATACCAAATCGAGTACTTTACAACATCTAGTCAAATTTGCCATCAAAAATCTTATGTTCGCCACAAACTTAAATAGACACATTTTGTTTTAAGATTAATCTTGTGAAGGTGTACTTAACCATCTTAAATAAAACATTTTTTAGACATAGTTTGTTGCACAGGCATCTACCAATCCATGTCCTTCACATTGATGCTTGGTATTATTACAACTTATTCATGGTATTCCCATTTTGCATTAAAATTGTACCTTTTCTTAAATGTTTTTTGGTATCTACTATTTATAGTTGTGGTATTGAATATACTAATGGCGTGTTTGGTACGAGGGAATTGGATTTCTATTCCTACCCTATTCCACGGTAATTATAGAACCCTTGTTTGGTTTAAAGTAAACACATAATAGTCATTCCTCGTCAATACATATTCTTCGATTTTAAAGAATACCTAAAACCAACTGAAACTTGTTATTACTTAATCGTCGAATACATAATCTTCTTCTCCCTCTAACCTTGTTCCTTTTTACAAACATATCCTTATACACAAGCCTCCTTCCGACTTCTTCAACATCTGAAATATTTTGGAGTCTCTCTTCAAAAGTTCTTCCTCTTCTCCACAAAAGTTCTTCCTCTTCTTGACGTTCCAGCATTCTACCACCAGATTGTAGGTAAGTTATTTGTATTGTTTTGATTGGGTGATGGGTTTCGATTGAGTGAGGGATAAGTTGTTCATGTGGGTATTTATCTGGGTATTTTCGATGAATTGCATCTGGGTAATTTGTTTAGGTTTTGTTTTTCATGTGGGTATTTCATCTGGATATTTTCAATGGGTTTCGATGAATTGCATCGTGTTTTCTTCTTCTTCTTTGAGGTTGATACATCATCGGAATCCCTCTTTACCCATTTATGTGTCCCACTCACATTCACTCTTTACCCATTTCATTGCCGTAAAAGTCCCTCCCACTCACATTTACGATACTTGTTTGAATGTTTATGGACGGTAGGGTCTGGATCATTTAATGTGCTGTAGGACCGATTATAAGATTGGAAGGCTCACAAGAGCTAAAGAAGTGGGTCAAAATATTGTTATTGATCTCAAGCTTGCCCATCTAATGACTGGAAACGAAATCCATAGCCTCGTTCAACATGTTTTCTCGGTTCTTCTTGTGATTTTGTTATGTGCCTATATTGCGGAGTGTGTAATTACTTTATAATGGAGTGCAAGTTTGAATCTTTTTATTGTTTTTGATGAAATGTGTGTTATGTTTTAAAGTTGAACTTGGTTTGAGTGATTTAAGTGTTAGTTTTAATTTGAATAGATATAAGAATCATCATCCGTTTGTTATGCAGTGAATGGCAGATGAGCAAACCCTGATCACCTCTAGTTGACTGGCTGCAGTGGGGAAATCGGGGCCCAGTTGCAAAGACTTCCAGGATTTGACAAATGGATAATTGAGAAGGAAAGTCAATCTTACATTGAAGCATTGCAAGATC